>BQMB01000229.1:0-136811 GCA_027943415.1 Closterium sp. NIES-67
GTTCCACATGGCACCAGCCAGCACGAGCTTCACCTTCTGACCACCGGACAGACCGCGGATGCGGCTGTGAGTACCGAACTCCGACTCAAGACCGAACTCCTCAAGATGCTTCTGCACCATGGCGATGGTGAGCGGGCGGGTGATGAGGCCCTGCGCGGCCGCCTCCTTGGCGTCGATCTCGTTCACCAGCTTCACGAAACCCATCTCCTCCAGGGTGGCGCGCGGCAGCCACGTGGTTTCAATACCGCCCTTCCACTGGACCTCGTACTCGTAGCCCTTCTTGAGCTTGCGGCGCGACAGCAAGCAGTCGACGATGCGCTTGGTGCCATCGATCACCACCTTCTCCGCCATCTTCTTCTCCTCGTCCTCCTTGATCTTGCGCGACACCTTATCCTGCTCCTCGCGATCCTCGCCGAAGGCGTACCGCCACCGGATGTACTCGTTGGGCGTCATGTCCAGGTGCTGCTCCACGTGGTGGAAGGCGTGCTGCGCCACGTAGGCCACGCGCAGGTTGGGGTGCTTCCAGCATGTGCCAGACTGCAGCGGGTGGGGTAGAGAAAGAGAGGAAGGAACTCGGTCAGTAAAAGAAACCAGCAAAAAGAGTCACTTGGGTGTCAGGGAAGATGCAACAAGCGATCGGAAAAATAGGGAATTGAGATATTCCTTCCATTCGGTTCACTTGGTTACGACTCATAATAAATGGATTCTTACCGAGGCCTCGAGCTCGCCGGTCAGCAGCTTGATGAGCGTCGACTTGCCGGCACCGTTCGGTCCGATGACGGCCACACGGGAGGAGAGCGAGCACTGCACGGTCACGTCCGCCACGGCGATCTTGTTGGCCCCGGGGTACTGGAACGACACCCTGGTCATCTGTAGGGACGAGACGAGAGAGACCAGGCATTGAGATTAGAGACCAATCCAGATGACACGGAAGGAAAGCGACGAGGAAATTACACGCATGAAAGGGATGGCGGCAAGAGTAGGGCGACAGAGTGTAGCGGCGCTTACCTTGAGAATGGCCTTGTCCTTGGTCTTGACGCCTTCGAGGAACCCAGGCTCGGGGAAGGTGAACTTGACGGTGGCCTCGGCGAGCTCGTAGTACACCTTGGCCTCGGGCTTCTGCTCCACGAACTTGCTCAGGTTGCCGCGGTACTGCTTCAGCTTGCGGTTCTCGTAGTGGATGATGTCGGTGCACACGTTATCGAGGAAACCGGAGTCGTGAGACACGATGATGCACGACACGTCCTTGAGGCCCGTGAGGTAGTCGCTCAGCCACTTCACGTTCGTCACGTCGAGATGGTTAGTGGGCTCGTCCAGCAGAAGGATATCAGCCTTCATGAGTATAGCGCGCGCGAGAGCGAGCTTCATCTTCCACCCTCCGGAGAGCGCGGCGACGGGGCTCTGCTGCCACTCGGGGGTGAACCCCACGCTGGCGAGTGTCTCCACAACATGCGACCTCTCGATGCCGGCGAGAGCAGGCTCGTTCACGATCAAATCCACCACTGCCACCTCAGCAACGGACGCGTCCAGGTCGTGCTCCACGTACACCGTCTTGAGCTCATCGGGGCTGGGGAAACCCTCGAGCTGCCCGTTGGCGATAGCGCGCATGAGCGTCGACTTACCGCAGCCGTTGGGGCCGCACAGACCGTAGCGGCGGCCGCGCTTGAGGAAGAGCCCGGCGTTGTTAAGCAGGATCTTGCCACCATAAGCCAGGGAGAACTCGCACGTGCAGAGCTCCTCGCCCTCGTCGTCCTCCTCCTCGTACTGCTTCACCTTGCGCGACTCGTAGTCCGCCATGCACAGCTGCAGCGCCTTGGCGGCCACCTTCTCCGCGTCCTCCTCCGAGATAAACGCCTTGAGCGACGGCACGATCATCTTCTGCCAGTCCTCCTCCTCGAAGTTCTTGTGGATCATCTGCACCGCGCACATGGCCGACACGTAGTCCAGCGTCGCCACCACACCGTCGTCGACAACCACCGGCGCGATCTCTGCGAGAGTAGCCTTCAGCACGGTGAGCACGAACTCCACCTGCTCCTTGTCGTTCAGCAGGTTCGCCATGATCACCTGGGCCTCCTCGCCCACGATCGACAGCGTCTTGTGCGCCTTGCTCGCCACGGTACGGATCTCGGGATCGGCGGCTTCCTTGCTCACCAGCTCGAGCCCGGGGAGGAGCTTGGGCAGGAAGGGCACAGCGGCCAGAGGGTCGTCAATCAGCTTGCTCATGTTCTCCGTGATGATGGCGGACTTGCGCTTGATGGCGGGCGCGCGGTCGCGGAGACCGCGGGAGAGCAGCGGCACCATGATGGAGAGCGTCGGCGCGGTGACGGCCTGCACGAAGGTGGTGGCCGACAGCTTGTGCACGGTCTCGGGGACCTCGATGGGGCGCGCGATGGAGCTCACGAGGACGGGGATGAACTGCTCGATATCGCGGTTACCGATGGCGGCGCAGGCCTCAGTCATGGCGTCGTACGCGGCCTTGCGCACCTGCTCCTTGCTGTCGCTCATCGCCTCCGAGACCTTGGGGACGATCTCCGGCAGGCAGCGGGCGAGCTGGCGGGGAGCGGAGTTGGCGAGCACGGACAGGAGCAGCAGAGCACCCTCGGCGGTGCGCCAGTTCTTGCGGTCGGCCATGGCGTCGAAGATGGCGGGCAGGAGGAGCTTGGCGGCGAACGGGCAGATGCTGCTGCAGATGGCGCGGCCAGCGGCGTCGGCAGCGGCGCGGACGCTCTGGAGCTTGTCGGAGTAGAGGATGAGCACGGCGGGGAGGAGCTCGATGAGGAAGGGCTCGGCGGTGCGGCCCATCTTCTCCACGAGGGAGGAGATGAACATCATGGCGCCCTCGCGTGCGGTCGCGTTGAGGTCCACGGCGGAGTACTTAACGCGCTTGACAACCTTGTAGGCCACGATGGAGGCAGGGCCCTCGCTTTGAAGCATGGAAACAGCGGCATCGATGGCTGCCGCACGCTCGTCGACAGAAGACGCCGAAGCGACCTTCTGCCACGGCTCAATCATCGTCTTGCTGACATTGCACTCCTCGAAAGGCGGAAGCTCAGCGACAGCCGGCTTCTTCGCCACCTGGGCAGCTCCCTTGCGGGGGGCCATAACTTCCTCTGCGCAGAACAGACACGGGAAGAAACGATAATGAGTATGTATGTTCTTGAAGGTACGGCGAGGACAACTGCCGAAAAAACACTCCAATAGGACGCGTCAAGCCCAAACTAGCTACAATCAAGGTAACCTCGAGCAGAAGCGGTCAAGGAGCTTACCTAAGGAAGCACGTGAGGCTTGAGGAGGGTAGGGTAAACTCGCAACCGAGGTTGCGAACAAGGACAGCAGCGGAGCTGCTGATCGCCGCTCTGAGAGCTAGAGTGCACGAAAGCGAATGAGCGGGGATGATGGGAATGAGCAACCTGTCCCCTTTTATTTTGATCACGAATCGCGCCGTGTGTGGAGGGGAAGGGGGGTGATTTTGCTTTCCATCTGGTGGAAACCACCAAACTTCGTAATCCCCAAGGCTTGGCCCAAGCTTGCCCCCAGGTTGGTGGTTGACGCTTGGTCTACCTCGCCCGAGTTTGGTCCGGAGCGTGGATAATTGGTTGGTGGGGCCAGGGGGGAGAAGCAACGCTCCACGGGTCAGGGCGGCCCGAGACTTGGTTGGTGGCTGAATGCTTGCTATCCTTAGCTGGACCTGCTTGCACCGCCTTTCCGAACCAAGCCCCAGCCAGTCCCAAGATGTGGCGTACGGCGCGCAGCAGGTGAAAAAAGGCCGTGCACCCAGATCCTTCATACGTGTCAGCGACGGGGATTGTGAAGCACCACCCGGAAACTCGGGGATGAGGGGTGTGGAGCATGTGGTTGTGCTCGCGCCGACTGCTGCGCCGAGGACCTTGGTGACCGTCCGTTGCGGGCGCGCGTTGAAAGGGAAAGGGCGTCCATCCGACGTTGTAAAGGCCGTCCAGCTAGTGATTGGCACGTGGACGAGTATTACCTGGCAATCACTAATCTGCGGTTGGCCAGCGACCCGCTGAGGCTGGCGGGCCGAGCATTGGATTGGTGAAAGGTTGGTGGTGGTTGGTTGGTTGCTGAGCCGAGCCTCAGCCGAATCCAGTGATGCGCATCTTCGGCCGAGCCGAACCTTGCTTGTCCATCCCATGGGTGGCGGTGCGTCGCTCTCGAGGTCAGGCGAACGATTTCAGTGGGCGGGAATTAGCAGGTTGGTTCGGTTGAACAAGTGATGGTTGGAATCACCTCCTCATGGATAGCACTGAACACAATGAGCACACATGCCCTATCCATTCACGTCAACAACAGGGTGCTACAAAGGAATATCTACGGTATTTTGAATATTCATGGTAAGACACCTTCGGACATCATTCTACAAAAGTATGGATATGGAGTTCTTGTTATACAGCATTCTACAAGTACAAGGAAGGCTACATCCATCCTTATTCTGAACTAACTCGTCTAATTTTCTTATCATTCTTGTTGGGCTACTTCGATTTCCTGGACAGGTATAATCAGGCATAGTTAAGACTGGCCAACATACATCATGTTGTAGTTGTTTGTCTAGGTATGAAGCAACGAATATATAATGTTGGGATTGTAATATCATAACCATGGAAGGTGATTAGATATAAATTATAAATAAAATGCTTCTCATAATGAATGTAGCTACATACGAAAGAAAATGCACTTATCGCATACACCACCAAGCCATCAAAAGGTTGCAATAAAGATAGTTGCTACCGTATGTGTGGACCAAACAATGATGCACGAAAATAGCCAAAAGGAAATCGGAATTTCTTATCTCAGGATTAGGCTAGTAAGGCGTACACCATACAGTTGTGGCACGTACATCATATCGTGCCACCCAAAATGTAGCCCTTTTGCTGAGTTGCAAGCATTTCGTGCGCTTAGCACTTTCATGCCGACATGCACATTCTGTCCGAATTTGTAGCCACAAGCCTCAGCTCTGCCGATCCTCGATCATGTGCTCCAGTCTTAGGAACTTAGGACTAAAGGTTCTTAAACTTAGGAGGCTAGGTTGGCTAGGATACTAGGAAGAAGACCGCCATGGAATGGCGTGAGGAAAAACGGATCTAGGAGGTGAGAGGATGTCGAGAAGAAAGGTGGTTGGATTAGGAAGAGAGGGGAGTACAAGGAGGGGTTTGTACCCCCTACAGAAAGGTTCAGTAACAACCTACCAAGCCTATATTAAATTATAACTTATATAATTTTAACACACCCCCTAGGCTTGGTAGTGTCAAGCCCACGCACACCCCCACACCCACACCCACACCCACACCCCCTAGCCCAGCACCCCCATTCCCAGCAGGAGCCGCAACGACTCCGGAAGAGGGTAGGTCTCACGGCCCCTTGAGACGGCAATGGCGGCAGCAGCGACAGTGACGACGGCGGCGGCGGCGGCGGTGTGCGGCGGCTCCAGGCCTGCGGCAACAGCGGCGGCGCCGGCGGCTCGAACGACAGAGGCTGGTGCGGCGGCCCCCGCCCTCTCGGCGGCATGTCCTGTCTCCTCGGCGGTGGAGAGGTCCCTCACATGGCAGTCATCGGCTGCAGCAAGAAAGGGGGGGATGCAGGGGAAGCAGGTGCAGGTGGGGGGGGGAGGGGAGGGGGCGGGGCGAGGCGAGTCTTCAGCGACGCGCCATAAGTGGCGGGGCGCTTACTGGCAGGAGGGCGGGCAGGTGGCGGTTACGACGGCGTGCTGCCCGCTGCCGCCCATCCACGCTGCCGCGGCAGCATGACGACGCCGCCAGGGCGCGGCGTCGACGCTGTGGCGGCACGCCGACGCTGCAACGGCAGCAAGGTGACGCTGCCACGGCAAAGCGTCGACGCAACCGGCTGCGGCCCGACGGCGCCGTCGACGCTGCAGCAGGACGTCGACGTCGCGACGGCAGAGGCAGCGTCGATGCCGCAGCGGGACGTCGACGCTGCGACTGCAGAACGACGGCCCGACGCCACGGCAGAGCGTCGAGCCGGTCGCGGCACGACGCGGCCAGTGGCAGCGCGACGTCGCCACTGCAGCAAAACGCGGCCGCCATGGCCGCTCGAGCTAATGAGAGTGAGGAGTAAATTGCGGAAGCGTGAGGAGGCGATCCAACAGGGAGGATCTCCTGCTCTGATACCATCTTAGGAACTTAGGACTAAAGGTTCTTAAACTTAGGAGGCTAGGTTGGCTAGGATACTAGGAAGAAAACCGCCATGGAATGGCGTGAGGAAAAACGGATCTAGGAGGTGAGAGGATGTCGAGAAGAAAGGTGGTTGGATTAGGAAGAGAGGGGAGTACAAGGAGGGGTTTGTACCCCCTACAGAAAGGTTCAGTAACAACCTACCAAGCCTATATTAAATTATAACTTATATAATTTTAACACTCCAGACCTAACTATACCATAGCTCACGGCTATTAGATGTTCCCTTTTTTATTATTCCTCAACACACCATTATCTGACACTCGTTGTTTGCACTACGTAACACTTGCAATTCTGTTGTTTAAGGAGGTTGACGCCCTCCGCTTACTATATATTCGCTTACAACTCTGTTGTTTCAGGAGTTTAACGCCCTCCGCTTACTCCATATCCGTTGTCCTGGTATTTTATTCTACGAAGTACACGCAGCCATGATTGAGTTCCGGATAATAGTGCGCTAATCCCAAAAAAAAAAAAGGCCACAATGGACCATTCTACATTAACGCCAACCACTGCTGAAGAAAGGGCAGCAATACTCACTGACTTGTATCTCACCAATGCTCTCGTTCACCACGTACACACACACACACACACACACACACACACACACACACACACAACACACACACACACACACACACACACACACACACACACACACACACACACACACACACACACACACACACACACACACACACACACACACACACACACACCACACACACACACACACACACACACACACACACACACACACACACACACACACACACACACACACACACACACACACACACACAACACACACACACACACACACACACACACACACACACACACACACACACACACACACACACACACAACACACACACACACACACACACACACACACACACACACACACACACACACACACACACACACACACACACACACACACACACACACACACACACACACACACACACACACACACACACACACACACACACACACACACACATGCCCGAGAGACATGCAGTTTGTAAGGACGCCACCACAAGTTCCCGTCTTGCCACATTTGACCGCGGCCCTGTGTCCAGTCTCTTCACACTTCACACGGAGTCCCCCCAGATAGTCGCGTCTACCCAGGTTGCCGCGTCGTGCTCCTATCACCCTGTTACCCATCCGGAACTCATGTGGCACTATCGCTTAGGTCACCCTGCTCTGCCGCGTCTGCGTACATCGTACACCACGTTCTAGTCACTGGAATCCCCGCATCGCTCCCCGCCTTCCCCGCCTTACTAGCCCCCGCATACACTTTTTGCGTTGAGGGCCGGCAGCGCACCGCCCCTCACTCCTCCTCGTTTCTTCCTACTACTGCTCCCCTACTGACTCTGCACATAAATGCCTGGGGCCCTGCCCTCGTCCAGGGGCCTCGTGGGGAGCGTTACTTCCTGGTTGTGATCGACGACTTCACACGATTTACCACGGTTTTCCAATTGGAGCAGAAGGCTGACGTACCTGACGTCCCCCCCCCCCTCGTGGCTCCGTATCGTCCGTATCCAGTGCTCCCTGCCTATGCTCCATCTTCACTCTGAATGTGGTGGCACCTTCGGTTGCCTTGGTACGTTCCGTCGTATGGAGGGCAACATCCAGACTTTCGCCCTTCCGGACTCGCAGCAGTAGAATAGCTAAGCAACGCATCGGCTTGGTCATAGAGGTGGCCCGCACCTCCATGGTCCATGCCGGTGCCCCCCATTTTTTATGGCCGTTCGCGGTGCGGTATGCGGCTCACTAGCTTAACCTGTGGTCTCACTCCTCACAACTCCAGGTTTCACCGATCCTCCTCGAGACTTGGACTCCTGGTGACGCGTCGACGTTCCACCTCTGGGGCTGCTTAGCTCACGTCCGCACCCTCTGCTTGTCCCCCGGGAAGAAGAGGGTTAGGTAGACAGGGGCAAGTGGGAGGGGAGGAGCTGTGGGAAGAACGGGCGGACAGTCAGGGTAACCTGAGGAAAGGCCAAGGAGACGAAGGGTACACTGCTGCTGCTGCTTCTACGGCTGCGGCTGCTGCTGCTGCTATTGCCAGTCCATGCCAAAACCCCCAGCCCCACCACTGCCACCGTCAGTATTCTCGGAGCCAGCACCCCTAAAACTAGCACCCCCAGAACCAGTACCCCCAAGACTAGCACCCCCAGAACCAGCACCCCCAGGACTAGCTCCCCTAGAACTAGCACCACGGTGAGGAAAGTGGGCATAAAAGGAGATAGACTTGTCGAACGTAACGTTATGAGAGCGAAAGAAGCGGTGCCCCGAGTGGTAGAACAGCTAGTCAACAGCGTTGAGTAGGAACCTGAGGAGGACACAGGGGAAAGAGCGAACTGAAAGCTTGTTCGCGCTGAAGACGGGGGACGAGGATGAGGCCAAAGAAGGCAATGCTTCGGGTCCTCCTCTACATAGCCGCACAGTGTGACTATGACCTCCACTCACTGAACTTCTCGACAGCCTTCTTGAAAGGCAGCCAACACGAGCAGATCTACATGCGGCGCCCCTCAGGCTTCACCGGGTCGTTCGCAGTGGAGCCTACGTCGCCCTGTCTATGGTCAGCACAAGGCACCCCGTGAGTGGCACAATACGCTCCGTACTACACTCGTGGCTCTCCACTTCTTTCCGTCCTCTGCCGACCTTTCGCTCTTTTTTCGTGCTGGTCATACTCCGTTCTACATACTTGTGTCCATAGATGACCTTATCTTTGCTACTCCATACAGACTCGCACTTGCCTCAGTGAAGGCCTAACTACTCAGGCGTCACGCGTGCACAACCCTGGGAGATTCCGGTGAGCAGGTCAAGCTCAGTGGTCCATTCGTAGAGCTAGTGGGGTGCCTCATGTATGTGATGACTTGCACTCGTCCAGATCTAGCATACCCTATCATTCTTGCTCGCTTTGTTATAACTGGCAGACACCGACAAGAGCACTGGTCGGCTGCCAAGAGGGCGCTGCGGTATCTTGCGAGTACCAGGGCTGGGGCTTGTGCTGGGAGGACGGGAACCAGTGGTCCTTACTAGACATACAGACACGTCATGGGCTGACAAATTGGAGACACTCGGGTCCTCACATATAGTAGCTACTGCTCCAGCCTTGGTGCAGGTGCCATCTCATGGCGGTCCACTAGGTCGTTGAATCTAGCACAGTCTAGTTGTGAGGTAGAGATCTAGGCTGGTGCTATGGCTGCTCAGGATCTCCGCTGTTTTAGGTGAGAGGCCTAGGTCTGCCTCGGTTTTGTTTTCTTATAACAGGGCCATGATCCTCCTCTGTTTGGAGGCTCAACTAGAGGGCAAGGCCAAGCACATCCAGCTGCGGTACTTCCTGCTGCGTGAGTTGCAGGACCGCGGCCAGGCCCGCATAGTACAGTTGGCCACACAGGCCAACACTGCTGATATCTTCACCAAGGCCCTTGGGCCTTGTGACCATCAGCGATTCTGTACCCAGCTCGGTCTAGTTCCAGTTGCCTCTCCCTTGCTTGTATCCTAATCTGTGCTATACTGGCTTTGTACTTGCTACTCTATACCATCTCTCTTTTTACACTTTGCTGACTAGCCTTCTGGCCATTGCCTCAGACTAGTAGTGCTGCCCTGAGCTGTTTGTTACATAGACTAGAGGCCAGACTAGTAGTGCTGCCCTGGTTTGCTGTATCCTATTAGGCTCTGCCCCTACCCAGGTTAGGGAGTGTGGTAGAGTTATTATATATACATATGCATGTTAGGTTTTTATGAACTATAACCTACCTAGTTGGAGCTTATATTGGGTACAACACTTTATAGATTCCCTGTGGTTGCCATGCCCTAGTCATTTTTTTCTCCTCGTGACAGCGCTGACCTGCTACCTAACAAGCCCTTTTAGCGCAGTGGTTAGCGTTGTTAGAACTACGAGGAAAAAGTGTGACTAGGAGGAGGGGAGGGGAGATACAAGTACAAAGTGTTGTCCCCTCTAAAAGATGACCTAGCTAAGCCATAACATGCATATCTAACCTAAGTAGATATGAGTATATAGAAATATATGTTTGTTGACAGACCCCCTATCCTATGTAGAGGCAGCTTTTAACACACCAGGGCAGCACTATTAGTATGACCTCTGTTGAAGGTAACAAAGCAACTCAGGGCAGCACTATTAGTCCGACCATTGAGACAATAGGCCACAAGGCCAGTCAGCAAGTGTAGCGAGGCATGCAGGTATAGCACAGCAAGTACAAGCAGGTGTAGTATATATCAAGATACATGGAGTGGAGTTGCTATGGAGACAAGACAAAGCTGAGTACAGAACTGCTGATGGTCACGAGGCGGTAGTGCCTTGGTGAAGATATCAGCAATGTTGGCCTCTGAGGCCACCTATACTACACGAGCCTGACCGCGCTACTGCAACTCACGCAGCAAGAAGTATCGCAGCTGGATATGCTTTGCCCTAACCTTAAGTCAAGCCTCCTGACACAGGAGGATCATGGCCTTGTTGTCAGCAAACAGGATCGAGGCAGAGCTGGGTGACTCACCTAAATCAATGAGCAAGAATGTCAGCCAGCGGAGCTTCTAAGTGGCCATGGCCCCAGAGTAGATCTCTGTCTGATAATTGGTATGAACTACAAACGACGGCTTGGTGGACCTCTACGAGACTGCACCAGAACCTAGAATAAAATAATAGCCCTACAAGGACCTGGGCGTCTTCACGTCGTCAGCCTACGACGCGTCTGTGTATCCAGTGAGCACCACTAGTTCCCGTTCTCCTAATACAAGCCCCAATCCAGATGTACTCACCAAGTACTCGAGCACCCTCTTGCCATCCGACCAGTGGACTGGTCGGTGCCTCCCTGTCGCAATAAAGCGAGGGTCTATTGGCAACATGGGCGGTGACGGTGGTTGGCATTCGGTATAGAGCGTGTTCGGTCCCGATCGGGTTTAAGAAGCTGGTATGGAAGGCGTTGTAGATCTTCCAAGTGGCTGGTAGGCGAAAGTGGAAGGTGACTAAAGTGACCTCTGCTTCAACGAGGATAGACCCGCAGAAGCAAGGTTGAAGCTTGGATGGAAGATGGCTGATGATGAGATTACGGTGTGGATAACTGTAGTGATGAGCGGCCAAGTGCTTTTGCTATTGTTGGATGTCCAAGAGGCGTGTCCGATCTTAGAGCTGGTGGACAACGGTGATGAAATTGATTTGTCGGTTGCTGTGGTGTGAGCAAGTTTCGCTATAGCAAAGGAAGAAAGGTAATTGACATGTTTCGCTATCACGCCTATCTGCTTCCGTAGAGTTGGTGCTGGTGATGGATTGGTTGTAGGTTTTATGACTTTTAAGGAAAGCCATAGGCCATGAGGACTTGTATACAAATAGAGTACCGTTGTCCTCCCATCCTCATAAGAGCAAATATCTCCTGCTCTTAAGGGTATTGCCATGTGGTTCCCTCGCATAGTGGTATTTCCTTCCCACTAGCTGGAAATCATAGTATTGTGCCTGGCCGGGTCTTATGTGATTATACTGGAATATAATCCAACGTTATCTCCTTCGAATACGTTTGCCCCAGGCGGGGGAGCTGCGTCGACGTAAGTGCCTATGGATCTGTAGGATGCCATCTCAGCCTCCATGGCCTGTATCCACTGGGTTGCCCAGGGCCCCGACACCGCCACAGCGTAAGAGCATGGAAGAGGGATGTCGAGAGCATCTAGGTCACCCTCTTGGGATACAAGCATGGAGCAGAGATGGGGAACAGCGGCAGCAAGGTAGGCCAACACGTACTGCCTATCCTCTAGCACGTCACTGGGTTGCGGACCACGGAAGCGACGCGGGGACAAGCGACGCAAGTAGTTGCCTGTCCTCTAGCACGTCACTGGGTCACTAGGCAAGGATAAGGAAGAGAGGAGGAGGAGGCACAAGAGCGTTGCATTGCGGGAAGCACCGGTAGTAGGGGAGCATCTTGTCGAAGGTAACGTCATGAGGGTGGTAAAAGCGGTGGTGTGACGGGTGGTAGAACAGTCAGTCATAAGTGTCAAGCGGATGCCCTCCACACGGCTGAACTGTCCTAGAGTGCCAAAGGCGAACTCGCCACCACTGTCAGAGTGTAAGCGGCCTACAGGCAGGCGGTGGTGGGTACAAATAGTAAGAAGTCACGAGAAGAGAACGGTATGCACGTCGGCCTTCCGCTCCAACGGGGACATCGTGATGAAGTGCAAGAAGTCGTCAACGACGACTAGAAAGTAGCGCTACCGACTAAGACCATGGACCGGGTTAGGGCCCCAGACGTCCATGTGCAGCGTCTGTAGCGGCGCTGTGGTAGGAGGAAATGAGGAGGAGTGAGGGGGCGGCACGCTGGCGGCCCTCGACGCAGGATGTGCACAGTGGCGCCTCTGACGTAGGCAGGGCGGGGAGCGACGCAGGGAGACCAGTGACTAGACCGCGCTGGGACATATGCATAAGACGTGGGAGTGCAGGGTGTCCTAAGCAGTGCTGCCACAGAAAGGGTCGGGTGGGCTATGGAGCGACAAAAGCAGGACGCAGCAACCGCGGTAGACGCAACAGTCCGAAGGAACTCAGTTTGCAGTGTAGAGAGACCTGACCCTGGGTCACGCTCAAACGTAGCTAAGTGTCGACCGGTGACTGTGTCTGTGCAAGCGGCATGTCTCTCACGGCCAGGGAACGTAGTGGTGACGCCTCGACCCTAAAGGTGACCGGCACCCACTAGGTTCTTGGCAAACGGGGGGATGTGCAGACCGGTGAGGGAGCCCGAGAGGACAGCTGGACAAGGGAGAGCAGTGGTGCTACGTGCAAGAGCTGTGGCGGAGGAGTCTGCTAGTGCGACGCGGACAGGCGCAGAAAGTGGGGTGAGAGCAGTACTGTCTTTAAAGGAGCAATGAGAGGCGTCCGAGTCAAGGATAAAGGAGAGGGCCGCCGCAGGAGAGGCAGGGGAGGAGCCTAGGGGACACGTAGTAAAGGCTCCTAGACGAGACACAGTGATGGGGCCTAGACCCCTAGGGCCCAAGGCCCCCGGTCCTCCAGAGAAACCACACTAGCCCCAGGGCAGTGACCGCCCCAGGGCCACACCTCCAGAACCTCCACCTCGCCCAACACCCCAAAGATCCCACTGCGGCTGCTGCCGCCGCTGCTTCAGCTCCTGCTGCTGCTGCGGCTGTGGTACTGGCTAGAGAGCCCGGAAGCAGATGTCGAGGTCATGGAGCCAGAAGCCAAGGAGGTAACTAATGTGATTATCTAGGAGGGTGCACTCTAGGTGCTGGCTCAACAGCTATAAATGGTGAGCGAGAAATCAGAGAGCAGAGTGAAGTGCCTGGCGGTCTGGCCAAGGGACTGACCAAGGAACTGGCCAAGGGACTGACCCAAACGAGACCATTATGCCGAGAGGAGAGACGTTGAGGAACTCTAGAAATGAGGAGGAGACTAGTGGTAGGCAGTAGGTGCTAGAGGACTACATTCGGAGGTAGTAGCAGTGGCGACTGTGGCTGGAGGAGTGGCGACTAAAACCGGAGCAGTGGCAGCGAGCACGAGGCTGGTAGCAGTAGCGGCTAGTGACAGTAAGACGGTAGTAGCGACTAGCTGGCGGTGGGCTGGGAGCAAGAGGCTGCAAGTGAGGAGGAGCTCGACAGCGGCTAGTGAGCGACTGGCGGTAGGCTAGGAGCTGCTAGGAGGAGTCAGGAGCAAACGAGGAGGTAGTACGCGCGAGAGGAGCTTCTAGGAGTAGTACGCCAAGGAGCTAGCTAGGAGGCACTATGACTGGCGGCACAGGGTGAAGAACATTCCACAGGGCATGGGGGACTCACGTGGCTGGCGGCCGACTGCCGCGGGCGGTTGGTGGGCGGCGGCTGGCCGCGAGTGGTGGCAGCTGGCGGCTGACGGCTGACGGCCGGGGGTTCGCGGTCGGCTGCTGGTGGTTGGTGATTGGTGCTGGCAGCTGGTGGTCGGCTGCTGGAGGCCGAATCTGACAGTGGGCAAGAGTAGTGGCAACAGGAGAAGCAGCGGCGGCAGCGGGTAGTAGTAGCTGCGGTAGTGGCAGTGGGCGGCAGCAGCCAGCACTAGCTGCTGGCTGCTAGCAGTGGGCTGGTGGCGGCTGGCGGCTGTCTGCTGGCGCTGGTGGCGCTGGTGAGCCAGCAAGCAGGCTGCTGGCTGCTGGCGCTGGTTGGCGTTGGCGAGCTAGCTGGTGCTGGCTGCTGGCGCTGGCGAGCTGGCGATGGCTGCTCGCTGCTGGCGCAGGTGAGCCAGTGAGTTGGCTGCTGGCTGTTGGCGCTGGTGAGCCAGTGAGTTGGCTGCTAGCTGCTGGCACTGGCTGCTGGCGCTGGTAAGCCAGTGAGTTGGCTGCTGGCTGCTGGTGCTGGCTGCTGGCACTGCTGGCAAGCAGGTGCGATGGTGAGCAGGCGAGTAGGCAAGCAGGCGGGCAGGCAAGCTAGCGAGCAGGCACGCTGGCAAGCAGGCGTGCTGGCGAGCAGGTGGGCTGGCGAGCAGGCGAGTAGGCGGGCTGACGAGCAGACAGGCTGGCGAACAAGCGAGCAAGATGGTGGGCGAGCAGGCGAGCGTGCGAGCTGGCGCAGGCTACGAGCGGGTGGCAGGAGGTGGGAAGGCTACAAACTAAGGCGCTGTCGGGCGCAAGCCAGGGGCGGCTGGCGTAAGCTACGCGACGAAGAGGAGAGGGCGGGAAGGGGACGGGCTACGAGGTGCGCAATTAGGGCCGAGGCGCGCTAGGCTAGGGTGTGCTAGGGCGGAAGCGTGAGTAGAGGGCGAGACCTAGCTCTAGATGCCATGTTAGATTGTCGAGAGAATTGTGTGCTAAGGGAAAATGTCGAGGGTTAGAAAGGTAGGACAGTATCCTCTAAGAACTGACCTAACTAAGGCTATAACAAATATAAAGTAGCTAGCCTAGATAATTATATTTGTTGACAAAAATATGGGAGGATTAATTGTCGAAGGAAGCTACTACGGTAGCTTGGAGGGGACTGGAGGGGCAGGAAAAGACGAGTGTGGCCGTAGAGCTTGTATTGCACGCTGCCTAGTTAATTGGTTGCCAGGAGCGCAGATCGCATGTGCAAATCTCGTTGAGGCTGTCTGTGAACTTTTGACTTGATGAAGAGGCTCTCCCTCCGCTCCCCCTGTCCTTGGGGTGTGAATCCTCATCAGGGCCATATGATCTTCAAGAAGACTATATATGACAGATTCTTTTGTACAAAGATAACCTATAATCATAACTGAGCATAGATTCTTTTGTGCATGCCAGTACCCCACGTGAAGCAGCACTGGTGCCTTATGAGGAACATCGCACGAACCGGTTGTAGCGAGGCAGGGAGGCCGGCGTCACTCGTGTTGCTGCTGAAGTGGCCCCCATGCACACACGCACATTACACACACACCACATCACACATCACTGTCCCCCAGAGCTCGCGAAAAATCCCACTCGCAGCACGCAATCAGGTGATTGGTGGAGCGGCCCCTCGTCACCCAGCGAAGCCCCAGCATGTCCTTTCTCGCGCATGACGCTGGTCAGCACCAGTCGAGAAGCGTTTCGCCAAAGCCAAACCAACGAGAGATATCAGGCGAGACTTGGCGAAACTGTAATAACCGAGTCGACAGGCGGGCTTCGCAAGCGGCTCATGCCCGTTCACCCGCTAACACTTCTTTGGGCATAGGCGTCCATCCATCATCAATCCATGCCCTTCCCCGTCAATCCCGCCCGCCTACTCCTCCGCGCCTGCTGTTCACCACGAATGAGTGTACACCCAGGCTTGCGCGAAAAGCTGTTCGATTCTGTTTGTAGCCAGTCTATCCTGGGCTCCCCCTTGAGCCATTGTGAAGTGATTCTGGAACATTTTTCTCCTAGCTCTACTAGCTGCCGAGCCCATCGCTGATCGCTGATTGTCGACCGTAGATCGTGTGGCGCATCAGTCCGTCTCTCTGCGCGCTTGTTACCTCCGTGTTGTTGACCTCGTTTCCTACCCTCATGGTTTCTTGAATCTCTCTTTCCGTGGGCTACATGATTCGTTGCATCGGCTCAGAAGCCTCGAGCTGAGGCCTCGGAGCTTCTTCTTGGAATCAGGTACAATCTGCCGGACCCTGCCTCCTCGGCCCTACCTCGGATCCACCACCGTTTCTTCCCCCCAGCCTCCGACTCTACGACCTCCCTTCGCTCCTCCTTCTCCCCCTCACTTTCCCCTTCCCCTTTCCCCTTCCCCTTTCCCCTCCCCCCGTCCGCTCCCGCCCTTCATCCTGGCCCCCTCTTGCAGCCTGGCCCCCTCTTGCAGCCCGCCATGAATCCCGCGGCGTCGCACCACCAGTCGTCGCGATCGCTAGGCGCTTCCGCCGCGCCTCTCTACCCCTCCGCCGCATCCTTCCCCGCGGCTTCCGCTCCCCCGCCCTCTTCCGCCTCCTCCACCCTCTCCTACCCCGCCCTCCCCTCCTCCCACGCGCGCTTTCCCCCCTCGTCCCCATCCTCCGCCGACCCATACTCTTCCGCACCACTTCGCTTCCCTCCGCGTCGTTCCCCCTCTTCCGTCACCGCCTCCGCCTCATCCTCCGCCTCCATGAGCCTCGTGTGGAACCTCAGCCGCGGCATCTGCGCGTCGTGTCTGGCGGCGTCGCTTTTCGCCGCGCTCGTCTGCACGTCGCTCCCCTTCGCCATGCTGCTCGTGTGGCGGCTTGCGCCCAACCCCTTCGACCAGACCCGCCTGCTGCTCTTCGACTTCCGCCAGCCCGAGCCGTACGCCGTCGCCTCTTTCCTTCCGCGCCCGCATACCCTCCTCCCCCCTCCGCCAGACCCGCCGCACTCCCCCGGCTCATCTTCCGCCCGAGCAGGCGCGCAACCAGGGCGGTTCTTCTCCGCCGCTCCTCCGCGCCTGCTGCAGCGGGGCCAGCGCTACGAGGCGGTTCTCCGCCTGCGCCTCCCCGAGTCCGACCACAACCTCGCGCTCGGCATGTTCCAGGTTTCCGCGCACGCGCTTTCCGCGGATCACTCCATCCTCTCCGCCAACTCGCAGCCCGCCACCCTCAAGTTCCGCAGCCGCCCCATCCGCGCGCTGCGCACGGCGCTGCTCGCGGTCCCCTTCTTCCTGGGCTTCCGCGAGGAGGCGCAGCGGCTGGAGCTGCGCGTGCTGCGCGGAGTCGAGGGGAAAGCGCCGGTGGCGGCTGTGCGCGTGATGCTGGAGCCGAAGGCGGGCGCGGGGTCGGGCGCGGGGCTTCCGCAGATCTACGAGGCGGAGCTGCGCCTGCGCGCGGTTCTGGGGGGCGCGGGGGGGCTGTGGCTGCTGGCGTGGCGGGTGATGCTGTTTGCTGTGTGCGCGGCAGCGATATTCGGCGTGCAGGCGATGGTGCTGCTGGTGTGTTGCGGAGGGGTGATGGTGCGACTGCTGTGGCAGGGGGGGAACAAGGAGCGGGAGTCAGAGAGAGCCCTGGGGCGCATGGGGAGCGTGGGGAGCATGGGCGAGGTTGCTGGGCGGGAGGGAAGGGGCATGAGGGAAGACTCTAGGGAGCGAGACAGCGCTGGCAGCATCAGCGGCGTTAGTCCCTATGCGCTCGCCTTCTCCTCCCGCCCCTCTGCCCCACTTCCTCCTTCCCACATCGCTCCAGCTGCATCTTCCGCCTCTGCTGCTGGTTTCCCCCCTGGCGCTGCGTCTGCGTCCTCGGCGCCCTTGGATGCGAGCGAGGAGGTGCTGAGGCCAGTGTTCATGCAGGGGGGGGAGAGGGGCAGGGGGAAGGGCAAGGCGGAGGAGGTTGACGAAGGGGAGCGCGCGGGGATGGATTCTCTGAGGGACGAGGGCGCGATTGCGGGGAGGGTGAGGGCGTGGATGGGGGAAGGCAGCGGCAGCAGCAGCAGCAGCAGCCTCGGCATTGGATCTTCTACACCTGTTGCTACCGGCCCTGCTGCCCCTGCTGCCTTGCGCATACCTCTGCACCCGCCTTCGGTTGGTCTTGCCCCCTCTGCTGCCCCTCCTCTTGGACGGCCCTTGGGGGGAGACGAGAGGGGTGTGGGGAGGGAGGCGGAAGAGGAGGGGGTGGAAGGGGTGGAGGGAGTGAGAGTGGGTGAGGGGGAGGAGGAGGGGAGTGACGAGGAGATAGAGTCGCTGCTAGCAGCAGGGAAGGAGTTGCTGAGAGACAGGAGCAGGCAGGTGCCGGGGGGGGAGCAGATGGCCACGTGGCAGGAGGGGGGAGGAGAAGAGGAGGGAGGAGAGGGAGAGGAGGGAGGTGAGGAGGAGGGGGAAGGAAGTGAGGTGTGGAGGCCTGGGCTGAGGCAAAGACGGGCAGGAGTGGGGCGAGTGGAGGGGCAATCGTTGTTGGAAGCACCATCAGCACCCCTTGGCATGCCTTCAGCACCCTTGGGGCAGCAGTCAGTGCCAGCAGCGATGGGGAGGCAAGGCGTGGCAGAGGCAGTGCAGGTGTCGCAGGCTGCAGCAGATGCAGCGTTCCGATCCGCAGTGGTGGCTGCAGGCGCGGTTGCAGGGGAGAGGGGAGGGGATCTGCGGGGAGAAGGGGGAGTTGGAGATTTGGGGGGTGGTGGGAGAGGGGGCGGAGAGGAGTGGGAAGAGGCAGAAGGGAGTGAAGGTGAAGAGGAGGAAAGGAGATATGAGGAGGTAGGGGAGGGGGAAGGGGAAGAGGAGGAGGGGGGAGAGAGTGGGGAGTTTGAGGATGTATGGGAGGGTGGAAGTGGAGGGGAGGAGGAAGAAGGGGAGGAGGAGGACAGGATGGTAGGGGGGGTAGATGCAGCTGCAGCAGCAGCAACGGTAGCAATGGTTGGGCTGGGGCAGGAGAGGAAGCAGAAGCAGGGTGAGAGGGAGAAGGACAAAGGGGAGAGTGTGTGGGTGCTAGGGGCTGGAGCAGCAGAGTGGGATGAGGGTGAGAGTGAGCACGGGGAGCGAGGGGCGGACAAGCAGAGGGAGACTGATAAGTAGGAAAAGGGCGAGGGACCATACTTGTTACGAAGATGGTTGTGATGATGGCTGGGAGTGTGTGGTTGTATGCTTTAGGGACTGGTTTGTGGTTGGTGCAAGGCACGAGTGTAGCAGATGTTGTGGTTATCAGAGTTAGAATGAATGACCAGAATGAGGCAAACAAGGTGGTTTTTGTCAACTTATACATATGTTGCTATGTAGAAGTTATAGGCTAGATAGTTGTATGTTGTTAGAGGGTGTTGGAAATATCTCGAGGACTTAAGCGTTTCTGAAGTGTAACACTACACTCGAGGAAAGTCGTAACGGGTACGCGAGTCAACGGAGGCTACACAAGGGGATGGACGAAAGAACACGAAACAACGAAAAGGACTTGAAGGGTCGCAACCGGAGGTTGCGACTGACCGTTACAACTGCAAGGATGGTAACCGAACCGACAATCGAGTCGCTGTGCGACTCGATAACCGTTCCTTCAACTGTATTCTACAACTGCTTTACTTACCTATTTCTATATATTGCAGTATGCTTGTTTCTTTTAATCAATCACTTGCTCTCACATACTAGTGCAAGGGTTCAACTACTCAATACTTCTGCTGCACTACTCAAACCTTGTACAAGTGGGACTTAGTCTCTGAAAAGATCCTAAGGGCTTTTCTCAACCCAACATGGTATGAGAGCTGGTCAGAGACCAAACTCCCAGCAACTACGCTCTATCTACAGTCAAGCACATCAAGAGATTCATCGATTACAAGTCATGGACAACAAGGGCAAGAATGTCAAACATTAGTATATCTAGTGTTTGTATGGACTATATAGGGTCACCTCTTAGAGAGTACAACCCTTAGATATGTATGCTTGTACCCACCTTCTCTAGTCATTCAATTCTCTCAGTTCTAAGATGGTATCAGCAGTAGGTAGGTCCCGCCGCCCGCCCATACTTCCGCCCTAGGCCCTAGCCGCCCCCGCGCCCATCCTAGCCGCGCCCGCGCGCCCGTCCTAGCTGCGCCCGCCGCGCCTGTCCTAGCTGGCCCCCGCGCCCGTCCTCACGGCCCTTGCGCCCGTCCTAGCTGGCCCCACGCCCGTCCTTACGGCCCCCGCGCCCGTCCTCACGGCCCCCGCGCCCGTCCTAGCTGGCCCCGCGCCCGTCCTAAAGGCCCCCGTGCCCGTCCTAGCTGGCCCGCGCCCGCCCTAAAGGCCCCCGTGCCCGTCCTAGCTGGCCCCGCGCCCGCCCTAAAGGCCCCCGTGCCCGTCCTAGCTGGCCCCGCGCCCGCCCTAGCTGGCCCCGCGCCCGTCCTAGCTGGCCCCGCGCCCGCCCTCACGGCTCCCGCCCCCGTCCTCGTCGGCCCCGCGCCCGTCCTAGTGGCCCCCGCGCCCGTCCTAGTCGGCCCCGCGCCCGTCCTAGTCGGCCCCGCGCCCGTCCTAGTCGACCCCGCGCCCGTCCTAGCGGCTCCCGCGCCCGTCCTAGTGGCCCCCGCGCCCGTCCTACCGGCCCCCGCGCCCGTCCTTACCGGCCCCGCGCCCGTCCTAGCAGCCCCCGCACCCGTCCTACCGGCCCCCGCGCCCGCCCTAGCTGGCTCCCGCGCCCGTCCTACAGGCCCCCACGCCCGTCCTAGCCGGCCCTGCGCCCGTCCTGCAGGCCCCCGCGCTCGTCCTAGCTGGCCCCTGCGCCCGTCCTACAGGCCCCCGCGCCCGTCCTAGCCGGCCCCGCGCCCGTCCCAGGCCCCTCCTAGCTGGCCCCGCACCCGTCCCAGGCCCGTCCTAGCCAGCCCCGCGCCCGTCCTACCTGGCCCCTGCGCCCGTCCTCGCCGGCCCGGCGCCCGCCGCTCCTGGCCCCGGCGCGCCCGTTCTGCCGACCCCTGCGTGCGCCCTGCTCGTCGATCTCCGGCCTCGTGCTCACCTTCCCGCCGGACTTCCGCCGATCTGCGTGCGGCCCGCTCTTCGTGCTTGCTACTGCGCTGCACCCTCCCTGGTACGGCTCTCCATCACCTTGCATTGCACTACACCCCCCCTGCACCGCACAGCACCGCGCTGCACCGCACTTTACCGCACTGTACCGCGCTGCACCGCACTGTACCGCCCTGCACTGCACTGTACCATCATGTACTGCACTGTACTGCCCTGCGCTGTTCCTGATGGCGGCGGAGCTTCGCTTCGATGCTGAAGGCCAGCCTCTGGAGTTCGAGGCCTGGCTAGCTTACCTCCGCCACCACCACACGGGTCAGCGGCAGGATGGCCACCCGCTCTCGGCACATCTTGACGGTACGCTTCCCTGCCCAGACCCCCCTGCTGTACTGCCCGCTGACCCCACACCTGCTGAGCGCGAGTCCACTGCGGCCGCTGCCCTCGCTCGCCCAGCTTGTCATTAGCAATGCCCTCCCCCCGTCTGAGAGTCCTCGCTTTAGGTCTATCATTACTGCCCAGGCTTTCTTAGATGCTGTTATCCGGTGCTATTCCGCCCCGCCTGCTGCCTCGGTGGGTCGCCTGATCCTACCGATGCTCTTTCCTGACCTTGCGTCTTTCCCCACTGTCGCTGACCTGGCTGCCCACCTCCGCACGATAGATGAGACCTGGCGCGCTGCCTGCACTGACGCACAGCTTACAGCCCACCAGCCGCCCCTTACCTGTACCCTCTACCTGCTTGCCACCCGCCTCCCTGACCGCCTTGCTGCTGCTCGTGACCGCTTCCTTAGCGTTCACCCCGGTGACCTCACCCTCACAGACTTTGTAGATACCCTGACTGTTATCGAGACCCGCCACCGCTCTATCGCCCAGGCGAGCGGTACTGTGCCGGTCCCTATCTTTCAGGGTTGTGCCCCCGCTCAGTGCACCTTCTCCTATGGTTCTGCAGCTCTGGCTGAGACCGCCGCTGCAGCACAGTTCCGTCCGGGGAAGGGCCGCCGCCCCAAGGCTGGGCGCAACGGAGGAGGTGGGGGTGCCAGTGGAGGTGGTGGTGGAGTCGGGTCGTCTAGTGGTGGAGTGGACGAGGGGACCCTGCCATGTCCAGCTGAGGAGCCGCCCCAGCAGCCGCTGCAGCAGCAGTCCCCGCCGGTGTCAGCCCTTCGCCTGCTCGGCCTTCCGTCCCCTGACCCTGCGTCCGTTCCTCTCCTGCCGTCCCCTCCTCTTCCTGTCTACGGCACTGTGTTCCCTCCGCCGGACTCGTCCCCGGCTCCTCTTCCCCCTTGCTCCCCCCTTGTGTCCCCTCCTCTGTCTCCTGACCCGATACCTCCGTCTCACGTCTGGTCCCGCCGTCCCTCCCGCGCTCGTCCTGTCTCCCCTGTCACGCGCTCTCACGCTATGATGCTCCGTTCTCACGCGTCTCGTCCTCCCCTTCTACCATCCCCTCCTCCGTCCTCTCTTACCGTTCCACCTCCTCCTCTGTCTGACTACCTTCGTGCCGTTCGTCCTCTTGTTCCTCGGGTCCTCGCCTCTCTCGTTACCGACCCGTCTGTTCCGGTCTCGTGTCTTGACGCTCTTGTCGCTGCGGTCGCTGACTTCGCCTCTACCCGCCGCCTTGACTACGCCACCGCTCTGGTCTCTGACCCTGCCTGTCCTCCGTCTGTCGGGGGTGCTCCTGCCCTCGGCAGTGACGTCCTGGAGGACCGCCAGTTCGAGCTTGCTTTCCTGTCCGAGGCTGCTCCCCATCTCTGTTCCATGTTGCTAGTCCCTGAGGGTGACCCAGGCGCTTTCGACATCCCGACCCCTCGCACTTACGCTGAGGCGACCTCGGGACCCTAGGCCTCGCAGTGGATAGCTGCCATGGAGCAGGAGATGGCATCTTGGAGATCCACCGGCACCTTCGTCGACGCAGTTCCCCCGCCTGGGGTGAACGTAGTCGATGGCCGTTGGCTCTTCAAGGTGAAGCGCCCTCCTGGAGAGCCGCCTGTGTTCAAGGCGCGCTACGTGGCTAGAGGCTTCAGTCAGCGTGAGGGGGTGGACTTCTTCCAGACCTTCGCTCCGACCCCAAAGATGACTACTCTTCGGGTTCTGTTACACGTAGCTGCTCAGCGTGACTACGAGCTTCACTCCCTCGACTTCTCCACTGCCTTCCTTCAGGGCAGCCGACATGAGCAGGTCTACCTGCGTCGCCCTCAGGGCTTTACCGGCACCTTCCCTCCTGGGACCCGGTGGCTCCTGCGACGTCCCGTCTATGGCCTGCGGTAGGCTCCCCGTGAGTGGTACGACACGCTGCGTGCTACGCTTGCTGACCTGCAGTTCTTTCCGTCTTCCGCAGACCCCTCACTCTTCGTTCGTGCTGGCCAGACTCCGTTCTACATCCTTGTTTACGTGGACGATCTGGTCTTTGCCACAGTAGACAGGGACGCACTTTTCCTCCGTGAAGGCAGAGCTGCTGAAGAGACACACTTGCACTGACCTTGGAGAACTGCGCCACTACCTTGGCTTGCAGATCTCCAGGGACAGAGCAGCACGCACCATCACCTTGACTCAGTCACACTTGGTGCGCCAGGTCCTTCAGAGGTTCGGCCTTTAGTTCTCCTCCGCACAGCCCACCCCTCTTCCTGTAGATCACAGACTCTCCGCTCCAGTTCCTGAGGAGTCATTAGAGCCCAGTGGTCCTTACGCAGAGTTGGTGGGTTGCCTCATGTACCTGATGACTTGCACTCGCCCAGATCTCGCATACCCTCTCAGCATCCTGGCTCGCTTTGTGGCCACAGGTAGACACCGACTGCAACACTGGTATGCCGCTAAGAGGGTTTTGCGTTATCTTGCAAGGACATCTGGCATGGGGTTAGTGCTAGGAGGACGCAGGTCAGTGGTCCTTACTGGACACACATACGCTTCTTGGGCAGACGATGCCGAGACACTCAGGTCTTCCCAGGGCTACTGCTTCAGCCTTGGTTCAGGTGCCGTCTCGTGGAAAGCTACCCGCTCGTCGTCTGTTGCCCAGTCCAGCTGTGAGGCCGAGATCTACGCTGGTGCCATGGCGGCACAGGAGCTCCGCTGGCTGACCTTCTTGCTTACTGACTTAGGTGAGCGGCCTAGCTCTGCCCCGGTCCTGTACGCTGACAACAGGGCCATGATCCTCCTGTGTCAGGAGCCTCGACTCGAGGGCAGAGCGAAGCATATCTAGCTGCGGTACTTCCTCTTGCGCGAGCTACAGCAGCGCCGCCAGGCTCGCGTAGTATACTTGGCCTCCGGTGCCAATACAGCTGATATCTTTACAAAGGCGCTTGCGCCTAAAGATCATCAGCGGCACTGTGTACAGCTTGGTCTAGTCCCTGTAGTCTCTCACTTGCTAGGGCCTTGACTTTGTACTGTCCTCTATATATATATTTACTCAGACTGGACTTGTGTCCTCTTTAGTGGCTGGACTAGTAGTGCCGCCCTGGTCTTGTTCTTGTCTTGTCTGTACTCCTGTTGACTGGTCTTCAGACCCTTGTCTCAGTGGTTGGACTAGTAGTGCCGCCCTGAGCTGCTTGTTCAGGAACTGCCCCTATGCAGTCTAGGGGGTGTGTCAAACATTAGTGTATCTATTGTTTGTATAGACTCTATAGGGTCACCTCTTAGAGAGTACAACCCTTAGGTATGTATGCTTGTACCCACCTTCTCTAGTCATTCAATTCTCTCAGTTCTAAGAAAGAAGCCTTCTACGGGCTCACCCAATGCCCAAGACACTCAACCCGGCACCTCTGGACTACACACTTCAGGACTACAAACTGAGACCGGCGCTGCTCAAGAAACAACATGGAGGGTACCAAAAATGGTGACCCCTTCACCCTCTTCAAGCGTGGACCCGAACCTTATGGAAAGGTTCTTCAACTTCATGTCGCATTTTGACCAGCAGCAGTAGACGAGGACACCTGCGCATTCAACACATAGCAACGGGGGGAACATGGGATTAGCACCAATGAGCCTCGACAACTTATCATTCGGGCGACACAATCAGGCGCCTACCTTTGCGCCTTATCACTCTTCGCCGGGGACGTTCGAGTTCATGCCGCCCCGTGCTCAACCGACCGCAGCTGCATCACAATAGACACCAAACGAGATATTGAGTCTCCAGGCCAGTTTTCACATGTGATCAAACTGCAGACACCTTCACCATTCAACGCGCACGACTTCTTTACCTGGAGTTTTGAGTTCGAGCTGCTGATGGAGGCCGCGCACCTTCTAGGATACTTCAACGGGTCCTTGCCATTCCCAAGCAATGGCACTGCAAAGGAGCAGGAAATCTTCACTTATCAGTCGCTGCTGGCGTACATAGTTCTCCTGCGAAACTTGTCACCACAAGAGCAACAGAGCATCAGAACGTATCGGAGCTACGGAAACTCCGCGGAACTCGCCTGGCATCATCTGAAGTGCCTCTATCAAGCAAACGACAGCGTAACACAAAGCAGACTCATGCAGCAGTCGACCACAATACAAATGAAGACCGGGGAGAAGGCGATGCAGTCTATGAGTTGCTGCCGGACACTCCGCGACCGCCTGCTCCGTTGCGGAGGTACAATCACTGAAGAAAGCTTCGTGACACTTGTCCTCGCCGGGTTTGGACCAGAATGGAGAACCACGCGCTCGCTTCTTCGCGCCCACGGACGAATTTCCGAAATGCACCTCTGCGCCGAACTTCATGCTGAACAACAGGATATGGACCTGTTTGAAGAAAGACAACCAAGAAATAAGCAGCAGCCGTTAGTCTTCTATACTCAACGAAGAAACGACAACTACAACCGACGTGATAAGCACAACTGACACGACACCAGAGGACTCACCATCGTGCCACCGTTCTGCCACAACTGTCAGACATCCGGGCACTCCAAGGTTAAGTGCACGCGCCCTCGAGTTTACCGTCCAGCAGATCCGCAAGTCGCCTCCACTCAAGAAAATCCGCCAAGCCGCTCCTCTACACCTGCACGAGACACACCAAACATCATCAATAACATGGTACGGATCGACAGTTGCAGACCCGAGTCACCACCCACTTACGCTCCAGACGAAGAAGAACTGCTGCCGCCACGTTCACAAGGTCTCCAGGTCAACCCGACGTATGCTGCAGTCGGCAACGCCGAACCCACCGGGCGAAACACCTGGTTCTTGGACAGCTGCTGCGGCCAACATATGTGTTCTTCCGGGCGCTTCGTGCAACGAGAGCGACGTCTCAACCGCAATGTCATCATCACCGTCGCCAACAACGAGAACCTGAAGACAAACAGACAATGCGTCGTTCAGCTTCTGTCAATGGAGACAAACGTCATACTACAACTCAACAAATTTCTCATCGTCGACAACTTGGGATACAATCTACTAAGCGTCAGCCAGTTAATGGCAAAGGGGATTCACCTGGAATGCAACTCGGACGACTACGAGTTTCGCCTTTACCACGGGAAGGGAGGCCTCTTCATCGGTCGCGCTCTCTTGAAGTCGGGCGTCTTCGTGCTGGATTTCGTCCCCGACCGCGGTACTGCCGGCAACGATGGCATCGTGTCGTTTGCCGCCTGGACGCACCCGCCAGATCTTGACCCCGACTTTACTCCAGACGGCTTCTAGTACTCCAACACCACCCCTACAGCAGAAAGAACACGAGCATTAGCAGACATCCGACAAGAATGACAAGTACCACCAAGCGTCCCTTACATGACATCACACGTAGTAGCAGCAGCAGGACCCAGCCGTATGCCATCACCAGCAATCCGAGGACCGCCATCCGAAGCAGATCAACTCATGCCCATCACCCGAGGAGTCTGCCGCAGTCCTGCAACGGTTGTCGCATTCTTCTCCAACGCCGACATGTACCAGCGCTCACCCCGCCATCGCGCTCCCGACAACATCTGGCATCAACGTCTCGGACATCCTGCAAACAGCACAGTGCTACAAACCATACAAGCCGGAGTGTTAGAAAAGAACGCTCTTCTCACAACGAGCGGCCAGGAACTTCGACGACCCCGCGCACGATGCTTCACGTGCCCCGAAGCCGATCTTCCCCACCAACCTTCTCCGTCGCACCACAATCCAAGCGCACCTGCATACGCACCGATGGAAAAAGTCTACAGCGACATCTTAAATATGCCTCGAGACGACAGCGAAGCAGAGTACAACTATGTCATCACGTTTATCGACGCAGCAACACGATACGTCTGGCACTACAACCTCAAGACACGAGATCAAGTGTTCGAAGCCTTCAAGGCATGGCTGCCCATCGCTGAACGAGAATCGGGCTCGCAACTCAAGAGCTTCCAGTCAGACGGGGCACTGGAGTACCAGTCACAACGATTCAGGAACTACTTGGCAGAAAGAGGCATCAGACGCCTGGTGTCCCTGCCCTACGCTCACCAACAGCAGGGGGTCGCAGAGAGGATGAACCGAACTTTGCAGACGACGATGCGGAAGCTGCTCTTGGGGATGAGAATGCCCAACATGCTTTGGCCTGATGCGATGACGCATGCAGTCCGCCTGCACAATTTGTTGTCCTCGTCATCACTTCCCAACAGCGCATCACCGCACCTGCTGTGGACAAGAAAACAGGGCAGCACAAAATTACTTCGCGTCTTCGGTTGCATGGTACAGTACAGACCCCACACAGCCCGAGCAGGTCGATTCTCTCAACGAGCACGGTGGGGACTACACCTCAGCATCGCAAAACATTTCCAAGCATGGAAACTTCTCTACATTCAGGACAAAACCACCGTGGCCTCACGTGATGTGATTTTCTACGAGCGACTGACACTGCAACATTACCTGGACAACATCGCCAACACAGACGACCCCACCGACGGCTTCGAGGGCCATCAGTCCTTCGCCGACCGTGCTGCCGAAGCTGACGCAGCAGAAGAAAACGTACCTGAAGCCTCGGAAGCTGCTGGACCACTCCCTTACTACTGCGTGCCCGTTCCACTCGACGACGAGAATCCTCTCGATAGTAACAACCTCGACACCTATTACAACTTCGCTGACCAGGGTTACGCTACACCTCAACCGGTCGACACAAATATCTCTGAACGCATCAGACCCAATTTCTTACCCGACCCCGAAGACGGTGATGAAGCAGCTTATCCCGAGAATGACAATTCCCCTTAACACACACCCACGGGCCTGCAGATACTTGGACTATGGGTCGCCGTCCAGAGCCCGCCACCGCCGTCACTGCGCGAGCCATCGACTCCGTCTCAGGCTCTGGGGGGGGAACACAAGGCGAAATGGAAGGAAGCAATGGAAAAGGAACTGAAGGCCCTGCAAGACCGAAATACGTGGAAGCTGGTATCTGCGACAAAAACCAACAGGAAAAATGTGCTCTCGGGGAAATGGGTGTACCGCATCAAGACCAATGCGGATGGCTCCATCGACCGCTTCAAAGCTCGCTGGGTCGTACGAGGATTCGACCAGCGATATGGAACCGACTACACGGAGACATTCGCCCCGGTTTCCCGACACACTTCCCTGCGTATTTTGCTCGCCGTCGCGGCCACGAAAAAGATACCTGCGCCAGATCGATGTCGCCAACGCCTTCCTGTATGCACCTGTGGACGCCGAAATCTTCGTCGAACAGCCCCACGGATTCATCGACGATCCCACAAAGGTGTGCCAGCTGGTGAAATCCCTCTACGGAATCAAACAAGCCCCGCGGCTATGGCAGCAGCACCTTCACGACCGCCTCGTCAGGATCGGTTTTCTGCAGCTGCCGCACGATCAAGGCATGTACCGACTATAGAAGGGGGGGGGGATTTCGTCCTACTCATCGTCTACGTCGATGATCTACTCTATGTCGGCTCCACTACCGAGGTCACCACCTGGTTCGAAGGGGAGCTGAAGAGGGATTTAACACTCACGGTGTCAGACACCGTGAGCCAATACCTGGGTCTAAACATCGTCGAAGATGACTCAGCGCTCTACCTACACCCCGGAATATACGCAGGCGTTCTCGCGAAGAAATTCGACCTAACGCCAGTCGTAGTCGCAACTCCCTACCGCTACGGGAACAACAGCGACACCTCCGCAAAACTCCCCGCGAAGCAAATCCCGGAATATCAACAGAAGCTCGGCTGTCTACTGTTCGCATCAGTAACCTGCCGACTGGACCTGTCCTACAGTGCAAGCCAATTGGCGACACACCTGAAGCAGCCGGAGCAAGAGGATCTCGAGGAACTAAATCGGGCACTACTCTACTTCGTCTCTACGCTGACGACTGGACTTACCTACAGCAAAGTAACAACATCGTCCGTACAACTACTCGGCTATGTCGACGCCGACCACGCGGGAGATAGGGAAAACCGTCGCTCCAGAACGGGCTACATCTACCAACTAGAGCCTATCGGGACTATCTCCTGGCAATCGAGCAAGCAGGAATTAATCGCGCTATCTTCGGCTGAAGCGGAATATATCGCTCTCTGCACTGCAACCAAAGAAGGACTTGACCTACGGGAGCTGCTCGAGGAAGCGAAAATTGCGACCATGCCCGCCTTCTCGTTAGTCTGCGACAACCAATCCGCGATCAAAATCGTGAACAAAAACGGGTTCGCCAATCGAACCAAGCACATCGCCCTGCGGTACTTCTTCGTCAAGGATGAAATCGCGAAAGGGAGACTTCAACTCAGCTACTGCCCTACGACAGAAATGGCTGCAGATTACTTGACGAAGAAACTGGCGAAGGCAAAGTTCGATTACTGCATGCTGCTGACCGGGCAGATAAACGTCACCAAATCCGGACACGTCAGCACTCCAGAAACGAAGGGAAGTGTTGGAAATATCTCGAGGACTTAAGCGTTTCTGAAGTGTAACACTACACTCGAGGAAAGTCGTAACGGGTACGCGAGTCAACGGAGGTTACACGAGGGGATGGACGAAAGAACACGAAACGACGAAAAGGACTCGAAGGGTCGCAATCGGAGGTTGCGACTAACTGTTACAACTGCAAGGGTGGTAACCGAAGCGACAATCGAGTCGCTGTGCGACTCGATAACCGTTCCTTCAACCATATTCTACAACTGCTTTACTTTCCTATTTTCTATATATTGATGTATGCTTGTTTCTTTTAATCAATCACTTGCTCTCACATACTAGTGCAAGGGTTCAACTACTCAATACTTCCGCAGCACTACTCAAACCTTGTACAAGTGGGACTTAGTCTCTGAAAAGATCCTAACAGAGGGTACAACCAGTACGCATATATCCCACTTGTTCCACTTGTATTTATTGTTCGTTCTAGTTAACATGGTATCATGAGTAGGTAGGTCCACCCACCCGCTTCCGCCCCGCGCCCTAGCCTACCGCGCCCTAGCCTACTGCGCCTCGCTAGCCCCTCGCGCCCTCGCCACCCCTCGCGCCCTAGCTGGCTCCTCGCGCCTTAGCGGGCCCCTCGCGCTCCTTAGCGGGCCCTTCGCGCCCTAGTCGGCCCCTCACGCTGTTGCCGGCTCCTCGCGCCTTAGTGGGCCCATAGCGCCCTCGTCGCCCCCTCGCGCCGTCTCCAGCCCCTCGCGCCCTCGCTGGCCCCTCGAGCCGTAGCCGGCCCCTCGACCTGTAGCCGGCCCCTCGCCCCCCAACCGCCCCCCCGCGCCCTAGCCGGCCCCTCGCGCTGTAGTCGGCCCCTCGCGCCCGTACCGGCCCCTCGCGCTCTAGCCAGCCCCTCGCGCCCCTACCAGCCCCTCGCGCTCTAGCCGGGCCCTCGCGCCCCTACCGGCCCCTCGTGCCCTAGCCGGCCCCTCGCGCCTTAGCGGGCCCCTCGCGCCCTTGTCGGCCCCTTGCGCCCTAGCCGGCCCCTTGCGCCCTAAACGGCCCCTCGCGCCTAAGCGCCCCCCCACCCCCCCCTTGTGCCCTAGTCGGCCCCTCGCGCCCACGCTGGCCCCTCACGCCCTAGCTGGCCCCTCACGCCCACGCTGGCCCCTCGCGCCTTCGCTGGCCCCTTGCGCCCGAGCCGGCCCCTCGCGCCCTCGCTGGCCCCTTGTGCCCTAGCTGGCCCCTAGCGCCCTCGTCGGCCCCTCGCACCCTAGCTGGCTCCTCGCGCCCTTGCTGGCCTCTCGAGTAGTAGCCCGCACCTTGCCCGTCGCTCCTAGTCATGCGCCCGCCTATCACCTCCCCGGCTCCTGACGCGCTCTCCTGGCTCCTAGCGCTCCGCCGGCCCTTCTCGTCCCACCGGCCCTGCACGCCTCCGGCCCTCCTCAGCCTCCTGCCCTGTTTCCCCTGCTGGAGCGCCCTTCCGCCGAGCCGCTGAGCCGCCGTGTCGCTTTGCCGCTGTGCAGCCGAGCCGCTGAGCCGCCGTGACCCTGAGCCGCCGTGCCGCCGAGCCGCTGAGCCGCCGAGTCGCAGAGCCGCTGTGTCGCTGTGCCACTGTGCCGCCGAGCCGCTTTGCCGCTGTCACACTGTGCGATGGTGGATGCCGTTCTTCGCTTGGACGCTGAGGGGCACGCGATCGACTTCGCCGCCTGGCTCGTCGACCTCCGTCGGCACCTGACAGGCCAGCGCCAGGATGGGCACTCCCTGGCTATGCATGTTGATGGCTTGCTCCCCCGCCCCTCTGCGCCTGATCCCCTCCCCGCTAACCCCACCACTGCTGAGAGCGAGGCCTTTGGTGCTGCTGCGTTTGCTCGCGCTGTCTGGGATTCTCGCAATGCTGTAGCGCAGCTTGCCATTAGTCATGCCCTTCCCCTGTCTGAGCGTCCGTGCTTCACTGCTGTCGCAAACGCCAAGGACTTCCTCGCTGCAGTAGTTGAGCGTTACTCCACACCTGCTTCCGCCTCTGCTGGCCGCTTGATCCTACCCATGCTCTTCCCTGATCTTTCCGCTTTCCCCACTGTAGCTGACCTCGCTACTCACCTCCGTGCACTAGAGACTAGGTATCGCGCTGCTAGCACTGCCGCCCAGCTCGCTGTTTTCCCCCCACCGTTCTGCGCTACCTTGTACCTCATTGCCATTCGCCTGCCTGACCGCTTAGCCACTGCCCGCGACCACTTCCTTAGTCAGCACCCTGCCGACCTCACCCTGACTGCTTTTGTCACTGCTCTGTCTGAGATAGAGACTCGCCAGCGCACTATCACTCAGTCGAGCGGTGTCGCGGCAGTCCCTATCTTTCAGGGCTGTGATCCCTCCCAGTGCACGTACGCTGACGTCTCAGCTGCAGTTGCCACGACTGCCCCTGCCACTGAGACAGCAGCTGCGGCTTACCCGCAGCAGCGCCAGCGCCGGGGCCGCCATGGCCCCAAGGAAGGACGTGGTGGTGGCGGGGACAGTGGTTCTGACGAGGGGGTTGGAGCTGGTGTCCAGGAGCAGCAGGAGTTGTCGCAGTCGCAGCAGCAGCAGTTGCAGCCGCAGTCGCAGTCGCAGCAGCAGCAGCCGCCCCAACAGCAGCAGCAGCGGCAGCAGCAGCCGTGGGCTCACCTCCCGCTGGGGTGGCCAGGAGCCCCTGGAGGTGGTGGTCGTGGTGGTGGCCCTCGCAGCTCAGCGTCCATCGGCGGCTTCGGTTCTGTGAGCTGCCAGTACCAGCTCCAGATCGGGCCCCTTCGTGGCACGGTGTGCCGGCGCCCGCACCCGACCGCCCGTTGCTTCCGCCGCCTCGACGACCTCTTCCGTCGCCGCTTCGGTCCAGCCCCGGACCTCCCTGACTGGCCCAGTCTGCTGCGCCACAGTGTGCCCATGTTTAACTTAGACATGGATCATATTAGTTCTGCCCTGCATTCTCTGTATGCTGACGTTTCTAGTGTTTCCATATCCTATTACCCTGTGTTCTCTAGCTTAGGCGTAGCACCTGTGTGTAGTCCGGACTCCCCTGCTACGTCAGGCGTAGGACCGCTTGCCTTGTCTAGCCTATGCTCTACACTTGCTCCTCCTTCGTCTTCCACTACGGCTTCACTGTCTTTCAGTCTTGACTCCGGTGCGTCAGCCTGCTTCTTCCGCAGGTAATCCTTATTTGGGTGTCAGAACAAAGTATAGTACTAGAGTTCTGGACGACTCTTGTGATCCGACTAATTCGTGACCAGGGCCTCAGATTCGTTTTGGGGCACGCTGATCGCTCAGGGTCCCCCCCCCCTTGCCTCACTGTTTTTTCAGGCCTCGCAAAGAAATTTACGCTGATCAATTAGGGTGTTGTAAAGGTTTTGCGCTGAACAAACAGAGTTACCTACAAAAAACACACTGTTCAACTACATGCCCATTATTATTATCTTTTTAAAGACAAGGGTTTACAATCTAATATGGGCATACTAGGACCTACTTAAGCATCCTCCTCTGCCTACACGCTGTCGTGGTCTACAGGGGAATCGTCCTCCTTCTCTTTCCCCTTCCTGCTCTTCTAGGCTCTGCTCTGTGGGGCAGTGCTGTAGGACTTCCTCTTCTTGAAGGCTCTCCAGATGTCAATGATGGCATCCCAGTCCGGGTCGTAGTCTAACAGGCTCATACACATCAAGTCTCCAAGGCGTGAGTCCTTCATGCTGCCCCGCAGCCAGCTCTTAATCATATTATGGCGGGAAAACCCTCGTTCACATTCCACTGTGCTCAAGGGAAGAACTGCCGTAGCGCACCACAGCTTGACGAGATTGGGGAAGCTATCCTCCCAGTCTGGAGACTTCAGCATGGTCGTCAAGCCGGTGTAGAAACCCTTGTCATCCTTTGGCAGGGCGGCAAGGACGGGGCAGAAATGGGGGATCTCCAGCACAGCCGCTCGCTTGTTGATGCCTGCTAGTAGGGGAAGGGTAGGAGGGAGAACGAGGGGAGTATTAGTAAAATAGGGTAGAGCGGACCACATCAACAAATCGTGCAAGCCTCGGGCTTAAGGACAGGTGAGATACCTGGAAGAATTTCTTCGGCTTCCCCTGCATGGTAGAGGTCGACCATCATCCCGAACCACTCCAGACATTGGGTCTTCCGTGGAGCACGTTCCCACCCCTTCGGCCACTGGTTCGCACAGAACAACATCGAACCACCCAGCTGCTTCAAGTCCCCAAGCCGCTTGTCCAAGTTCTGCACCATGCCTTCGGCCAGCGCCATGCACGCCACGACACAATCGTCGTCCTTGCCCTCACCCGGGTAGCCATCCAATGGCTCCTCATGCAGGTCGAAGCTGAATCGACTCGGGCGCCCATCGGAGTCGACGCCCTCAACAGTGACGCTACGCGTACCACCACGACTGTGACGGGCGAGGAAGGCCGTGAGCAGGTCGTTCGGGCCCCCGTTGAAGTCATCGCCGCAGTCGACGTAGCGGCTTTCAAGGAGGGACGTCACGCGGGAGACCGACGCGTGAATCGTTGACATGTCCAGCTGCGTGAAGGGGTTTGAGAATACAGGTAAGACAACAATGGTTCGTCAATAGCGGTTTAGGAGCACCATATGACGAAACTTACCTCGCGGGTCTGGAAAGTCTTGTTGAGAATGTAAATCTGCTCAAGAACATCAGCAAGAAACATGAGCACAAACCAAAACCTGTAGCTCGTGACAATCTTGTAAAGACGGTCATCGGCAAACTCGGATAGCATGACGACGATGGCAGGCAAGACCTTCACCAGCCGTCGGATGGCCTCACCGCGTGAGAGCCATCTGACTTGGTGTATACCCTGCAGCTCCACGCACGTCGAGAGGAAGAAGTCTTGGAGGTCGAGGAAGTGCTGGTGCGACGGTCCAAAACGACCAAGGAACTCGGCCAGCTCCTTGATGACATCATCGATGATCTTGAAGAACGGCATGTCCTCCGCCGCCGCCTTAGCTGCCAGCGCCTCTCTGCACATGGAAGAGAACACGAGGAGAAATCAAACAAACCAGCATGAGTGATAGCTAGTATTGTCCCGAATCACCATCTGTGCAAATGCCAAAAAAAAAACATACCGGTGAGCGATGCAATGACAGGAGACCAGGAAAGGGATACGCATCCGAAATCGAGTCACCAGGCCGGCTTTCGAGCCCATCATCACCGCCGCCCCGTCTGTGCTGATGCCCGAGATGCGGCAGAGATCGACACCAATTGCTTGCAGGTGGGAGAGCAGCAGAGCGAGCAGAGAAGAGGCGTCCGCCTTGTCAACGCTGAGCAGCGCCAGGTACTCGGTGACAATGCGGAGGTCCCGGATGAAAGTGCAGAAGACTATCATGTGCTTTCCTCTGCAACGGTCCGTGCTCTCATCGAGGCTAAGTCCGATGAACAGGATTCGCAGGAGGTGCTCCAGCTGGGTGGTGTGCAGCCAGGTCGCGGTGGATTGCGTGAACTCCCCGAAACTGTACCTGTGTTAAATAACATAAAAAAATCTCGTCGTTAGTGGTTTATAAGGATCGAAATCAAGAATAAGAAGCTTAAAAATCTAAAGGAATTCAGGGCTTACGAGTTCATGTATGTCCCGTATCCGCCCTCGGGGAAGTTCTTGAACTTCCGCGAGGCAAGGTGGTTGGTGATCGTGACCCATGTGTCCATGGGTTCGTTGGTCTTGCAACAGGTGTACAGCAGGTCGAGAAGCGCGGTCACTCGCTCCCTCTCCAAATCCGTGGCGTGCGGGTTCTGATCGATTCGCGTCTGGGTAGTAGCTTCCTGCAGCAGAACGTTTTGCTTCCCGAACGCGAGGCGGTGCTTTCCGGTACCAGCGTGCCTGTTGAACGCCTGTGTTTGTGCGTCTGTGATTCCTGTCCCACGACGACCAGTCCTTCCAGAGAGCCCTGCATGCTCCAGATAGATGGTACACTTAAGGCAGGGCGCCCATCGTTAGTTTTACACAAAACGAGCCGGGGAATTCGCTCCTGGAGGTTGAAGGAGTCTCGTCTTCAGACGGCTCTTCATCGTCATCAGCAGGTATCGACGCCGGCGGCTCGACAGTTTCCGGATTCGGCTTCGCGAACGGTAACTTGGCCTGGCGGTAGCGACCAAGGCGCTTGGGAGTAGTCGTCGCAGTAGCAGGGCGCTCGACGACGGCTGGTGCCGACGGACCGGGTCCAAGACTCTGCTCAGGAAGAACGACTACATCGGAAACTGAGTCGGCTACTTCCTTTCTTGCAGGTTCCTGTTCTCTAGGCGCGTCAACGGCTCTAATCGGGATGCAGGTGAGGCTAGACAGTGTCGAGAGGAGCAAGTCGAACCCCGTGCACAGGTCTGCACGAGGAATGCTACCGTCATCGCGTTCTGGATCACCGTCGCTAGGTGCTGCCATCGCGCGATGGCAAAGGTAAGAAAATCAGTCACAACCGTGGAGGAGAAATGGAATAACGAGGGTGGAAGCACTCGACTTGAACGAGGCAGCAAGTGTGGCAGCACAACATCGATTGAAGTGATACATGAAGATGATGGGGTCTCTTGAGGTTTGTGGAGGGCACGTAGCTCGCAACAGAGTTCTACATGCATGGATGTGGTTCACGAAGCGGGTGGGTAGTGGGCCGTGCTGGTGGGCCAACTGTCTAACATTGTACCTGGTCTATTGGCTGCTATGGCTGTAATTTGGCAATGAGCCAATCCAAACCCTGCAGCTACGCTCTGTTGGAGACAGCAGTGGCTGGCTACTTTCGAACAGCCAATGAGACCCCGCCGAGCACTTTGTGCTGGAGGAAAATTGGCCGAATATTCTCCAGCGAGGCTGGAATCTGGTCGGTCACACTCGAGTCGGCGTGATTGACGGGGAGGGTGGGGGGGGATTCACGGAAATCACGGGGTGGGGGAGTTGGGGCTGGGAATCCACTGTTAGAAGAATCAGGGTCCAGCTCCGATACGACGTTGGAAAAACAGACCACACTACACTAGGCACGCTGATCGATCAGAGTTCACTCTTAAAAAACCCTGAAATTTCAGGCCTCTGTCTTAAGAAAAACTGTCTCATCAGGGTCACCCCCCAAAAAAGCCCTGATTTTACCCTGAATCAGGGTAAAAAGCTTGCAATCTGAGGCCCTCGTGACGGTCCTCACAATTGAATCGCCTCACGGGAGTGATTGCTGCACATCATTGTCGGCCAGCTGAGGGACGGGGGGAGGTGAAAAGACACATAAGAAGAGGAGCATGTCAACGGATGGGGGGGTGCGGATGAGAGTGGGTGGAGTAGGGGGGAGGGGGGAGAGAGAGAGAACGCTAAGTCAAAGGCGTAGCTATATCTTTGACCCTGAAAAGCACTGACCCCTGAACCGGAGTCAGGTGCAGGTGTAAGTGCAGGTGCAGGTGCCGAACCATGGTGTCCCGGCAGCACCTGACCTGGCGTGTCTTGGTGCCGAACCTACCTTCATGTTTTGCAGGCTATTGTTCCTCCACCTCATGAGCTCCATCAGTGCTGCCTGCGTCCACACCACCTCGCACTGCAGCTGCTAGGGGTTGGCACATGCACGGGTCAACAGTGGGAAGGGAACCACATGGCAGCACCTGCTGTGTCTTGGTGCGGAGCCTACCTGCGTGTTCCGGTAGGTGTGTGTTCCTCCACGTCATAAGCTCCACCAGCCCTGCTCCCATCTACACCACCTCGCACTGCAGCTGCGAGGGAGGGCATGCAAGGGGAGGGGCGTGCATGGGGGGAGAGAAGGATTAAGTATGTGAGGAGAGAGGGGGAGAGAGAGAGAGAGAGAGAGAGAGAGAGAGAGAGAGAGAGAGAGAGAGAGAGAGAGAGAGAGAGAGAGAGAGAGAGAGAGAGAGAGAAGAGAGAGAGAGAGAGAGAGAGAGAGAGAGAGAGAGAGAGAGAGAGAGAGAGAGAGAGAGAGAGATAGATACTGAGAGAGACAGAGAGAGAGAGCTATAAAGACTCTCACTCCCACGTTCATTCCTCATTATTCTTTTTAGCCCTTGGCATATTTCTCTCTCTGATCTTGGCGGCGGCTCGCGCCGGCGGCCTTCGGCCGCCGGCGCTCGCGACGCGGCCTGCGGCCGCGCGTATAGAGTACAAGCAGCCGGCTCACAACTCATAGTTATAGTTTATCTAGATATAAACAGTGCAATACATGACTCACTGGCCCTAGCCAAGACCCGGTGACCCCAAGCCCACAGGGCCTAGTGTGTAAACCCCACAATGGCCCGGGGTAGTAGGCCTACGCAGCCGTCGTTCAGTCCGGTAGCAAGGCCCGCTCCAGCACACCCCGCATGGAGCGGAGCACAGACGCGGCACCAGCGACAAGCCCAAGGGCAGTCTCCGACTCCACAGCCCGAGCAAGGGACCGCAAGGCGACAGGGGCGGAATCACTCTCGTCGACTACGCGACCAGGCGGCTGGGGAAGATAAACTAGACCCCAAAGCAACCTCGCCACCGCCTCCTGCGCCCGCGCTTTCTGACGCCGCGACAACACCGGGTCCCGGGCCACGGCAGGACGGCGAACCAGCGCGTCGTGCAGAAGCTGCAGCAAATCGGCCAACACGTCAAACGAGTCAGCAAGGGCCTGCAGGCGATCCGCCGACCGATACCGAGGACCGGATCGGGACACACGCAGCCCCGACACAGCCAGCGGAGGGGAGCGCCCAACGGGCACGCCGCGACGAGGGCCAGGAGTGGTCCGCCCCGCAAACAGAGCCCCAACAAGGGGAGCCCGTGGATCAGCACGACCAAGACGGGGGGGGAGCCCAGTGTAGGGAGCTGGAGCGTGCACGGGATGGCGACGACGACCCGCAGCTGGTGGGATCGCACCCTCCAGCCCAGCCACCGGCCCCAACAATTCCATCAAATGAAAACGGCGACGCGGGGATAGAAACAGGCCCAGCTCCATCTGGGCCCCGCCACTCAGAGGAGCTCCAACCAGACTCGCAGCAGGGGCAGCGGGGACACGGAGCGGGGTGGGGCACACAGCAAGGAGCTCTGGAGCAAGCGCGGGCGCAACCGAGGGAGCGAGGCGGCACCCCGCAAAACGCGCAGCGGCCACTGGCGACGGTGACCGGCGAGGACTCGCACGCCGTGGGGATGCGACGCGCGAGACGAGGCGGACGGGGCAACCGCAGAGGTACAGGCGGGCGGCTAGGGGTGCGCGTATCTAGGCGCAGACGACCAGTCGCGAGAGCGGGGAACTGGCGGGAGAGGCACGGCAGACCGGAACAACAGGAAGCGGAAAGCGACCACGAAGGGACTGACGAAGACGGGGACAGAGGTGGGGATTATGTACCATCGGAGGAGCAGGCCTCAGCGAGCGCAGCATCATCAAACCACGCCTCGGAAGACGCAGTGAACCGCTCGCGCCGTGAGGGATACCCGGTGAGGCGACGAACTGCAGGAGAAGACGTGAGGAGAGTGCCCGCGCCTGATCCAGCGGGACCTCGGGAGCCGGAGGACCTAGCCACTGATGAAGAGTTGTGGCGACAGGCCATCGAATGGGACGTGAGACCACTCCAGAGTACGCGGCAGCCGTTCCTGATTCGACAACTCCCCCCCAGAATTCTGCAGGCATACTGCGAATGTCTGCTGGTACCCCTGACACGTTTGGCGGAAAAGCGGGATTGCATGGGGGCTTGGCGAGTCCTAACTTTTCTCCCCCGCCTGACGCTTAACCCACCACCGGCCAATGAGGACAGGTGGAGGACAATCAATCGCAGACTTGCGCAATTCAGAACCGGAAATTGGGGGTCGCTGTATGAAGAGAGTGTAGCCGCAAAGACGGGCAGCCCGCAACAGCACAAACAACAGGACTCAACTGGTCTTCGTGCACGGTCCGAGGCGCTGGTTCGGAAGGCAAATCTAGCGAAAGCAGTCTCGGCATTACAACCAACCGCGACGTCACCACCAACCGAGGCGACTCTCGCCTGCCTTCGCCAAAAACACCCCACGGAGGATCGGCCAATCCCAGCGCACCTGGAAGCCTGCACGACATCCGACCTGGCGATTGACCACGCGGACCTCAGGCGAATCCTCGCCAAATGCCCTCGAGGCGTGGGGGCTGGCCCGTCAGGCACGTGCCTGGAGCACATCCGCGACCCGGCACTCGCCAACAGTCAAATTTTCAACTTGCTGCTTGACTGCGTCAACTACACCCTGGGCACAACACTCCCACCAGCGATCAGGTCGACAATCCTACCGTCGAAACTCATCGCACTCAGCAAACCAGGAGGAGGGGTTTGCCCTATAGCAGTGGGGGAAAGCTACATTCGCATAATCGCAAAAGCAGCAGTCTACAAGCTAGCGCCCATCACACGGACGTTTTTTCTCCCGTTTCAATACGGGGTGGCAGTATCAGGCGGACAAGAGTGCGTAATCCACACGACAAGGACCCTACTACAGGCGCACCCGAGCCACGTGGCCATCCAGCTGGACGTTGAAAATGCTTTCAATAGCGTCTTCCGCGCAGCCTTCCTGCAAGTCCTCAGTTGGAGCGCCCTGCATCAACTACTCCCACTGGCATTGACCCTATACGGGGCGGAAAGCACTCTGTTGCTCGACGAGGCCTTCGGGACGATGTCGCTGCTCAGTGCCAGGGGCGTGCGCCAGGGCGACCCGCTGGGACCTCTGTTGTTCGCCGCCGCCATCCAACCAATCTTGGCACGAGTAGGAGCACAGTGCAGTGACGTCGCCATCTTGGCATATGCCGACGACATCACAGTCGTCGGCCCTCCGGAGGCAGCGGCGGCCGCCTTCAGACACCTAAGATCAGGCCTACAAGAGTTGGGGCTGTCCTGTAACCTTGCCAAGTCGGCAGGATGGTCGGCGCTCGAGTCCAGCCGCGCACTCTTACCTGACAGCATCGCGCGGAAGCAGGATGGACTCCGAGTGCTGGGCAGCCCAGTTGGCACTCCCGAGTACTGCACGACCTTCCTGACAGCGGAACTTCAAAAGGCGGCTACCCCTCTGCCCCAGCTGGCAGCCCTTCACCCACAGCACTCCCTCCTCCTCCTCACGCGTTGCATCTCGCGGAGGGCAACCTTCCTGCTACGCACCACCCCGTCGGACGCGCTACCCGTCCAGAGATGGAGGGAATGGAGTGAAGAGCTCCTTCGCACGGCACTACAGGCAGCCAAGATACAAGCTCCGAGGGTCGAGCTAGAGTGGAGCCTAGCGTGGCGCCAGGCCACCCTCCCTATTGCGCTTGGGGGCCTGGGCATTGTGGACCCCATATCCGAGGCGCCTGCCGCTTTCCTTGCCTCGACCTTGGCGGCAGGCCAGCTGCTGGCATCCCTGGGGCTTGCCGTGTCCCCACTCACAGAAGCAGCGGCCTACCTCACTGGGAACCCGGAAACCGGCCACCCACTGCACACCATACAAACCGACCTGCGCCACCGCCTCCCAATCCCTGCCAGACTCACCTGGGACGAAGCACGACGAACCACGGCAGCCAACAAGCCGCTACAACAGCAGCTGTCCCGGGAGACCAACAACCAGCGGGCTGAAGAACTCTTCGCGGATACCCTCCTAGACAGACCAGGACACGAGAACGCGCACGGCACCCGCCTGTCCAGCCTTCGAGGGATGGGCGCCGGCGACTGGCTCCTAGCCATTCCTACCCGCCCGGACCTTACCTTCACACCGGGGGAGTTCGGCACGGCACTGGCCTTCCGCCTCGGGCTACCCCAGCCAATCCCGGGCCGCTGCACCTGCAGGAGAGAGACCATACGGGACCCGAGCTTGCCAAATCACCTCCTCCGCTGCAAGCATGGTCCCCACGTCAAGGGCCTTCACAACGCCCTGGTCTTCGCCGCACTCCGCATGGCTCGGGAAGCACGGTTCATCACTTACTATGAAACCACACAATTCACTGTTCCGGCAAACCGCAAGAGGGCAGACCTGGCTGTACGGAATGAGGAGAGTGGAGCAACGTGGGTCACGGACGTCACCGTGACAGACCCAGTGCTGCAACGCCGAGACATGGACGCAGGAGGTCAGCCAGGCTGGGCTGACCGGGAGGCGGCCAGAGCCAAGGAGCGGCTATACATACCCCGGCCGGCATTCGTGGGGTTCTTTGCCCTGGCCGTTGAGACATACGGAGCACTTTCCTCGTCCACGGCTGAGTTCCTCAAGATGCTCGCCGATAATGCTGCCCTGGTCCGCTTCCGCTCAAACGAACTGACTACACCAGCCAAGCGGCTCTACTCGCACTATCGACAGCGCTGGTCAGTCCTACTGCAGCGGCTACAGGCCGGCACCATCATCACCCGCTCCGGGGAAGCACTACAGGCGGCATTCCCCGCGCCCAGGTCTGACCCCTGGGCACCCAGCCTGGGGGATCTGATGGCCACTCTGGACGTGGCAGATCCCTAGGTTTCCATCGTTGTCGCACAGGTGTACACCTTGAATAGAGTTGGGGTAGCCTCACCGGTCCATCTCCTTAGCTGTTTTTCCATTTGTATCCTGCTTCCACAATCAATGAGAATGACCGCTTGAGAGAGAGAGAGAGAGAGAGAGAGAGAGAGAGAGAGAGAGAGAGAGAGAGAGAGAGAGAGAGAGAGAGAGAGAGAGAGAGAGAGAGAGAGAGAGAGAGAGAGAAAGAGAGAGAGAGAGAGAGAGAGAGAGAGAGAGAGAGAGAGAGAGAGAGAGAGAGAGAGAGAGAGAGCGCTCCCCTCCTCAGTGAGCGCGGAGTCCGCCAGGGGGACCCGCTCGGTCCATTACTCTTCGCCGCGGCTATCCACCCCGCCCTCCGAGCCACGGCGGACGCCCACCCCTCTATCCTCTGCCTCGCCTACGCCGATGACATCTCTTTCCTCGGTGACCCAGCCGAGTGCACCTCCGCCTTTACACACTTCACAGCTGCCCTCGCCGACCTGGACCTCTCCCACAACCCTGATAAGTGTGCCGCCTGGTCGGCGACACGACCGGCCCCGCACCTGCTGCCGCCGGCGATCCCCTTCCGCACGGACGGCCTCCGGGTGCTCGGCAGCCACATCGGCCCCCCGGAGGGGGCCGCCGCCTTCCTTCGGGCCCAGCTCGCCTCCATGGCCTCCCCCTTACCTATCCTGGCCACCATGGACCCGCAAATCGTGTCCTTACTGCTCCATCGGTGTATCTTGCGCCGAGTCTCTTACCTCGTGCGCACGACACCGGTGAACCTGCTCCCGACAGCCGAGTGGTCCAGGTGGGGGCGGGACCTCTTCTACACGCTCTTGCGGGCAAGCGGCCTACAGACGCCTCGAGGGGAATCTGAACAGCTCCGCACCTGGGCCCAAGCTTCACTACCGCCCTCACTAGGAGGCCTTGGCCTAGCGGACCCTGTGGTTGAAGGCCCGCACTCCTTCTTGACCAGCACCACCGGCGCCCATGCCCTCCTCGCCTCTCTGCCCACCGCAGCCACCAGCCCCCTGTCAACGGCACTCCGGCCCTTGGCGCCTCCGTTCTCCAGCCCCACCACCCTTCATACCTGGCTGACGGAGTGTGAGGCGACGCTGCCCCCACGCGCCCTTGAGCTTCTACAGTCGGAACGAGCGGAGGCGTCCGAGGTACCTTTGCAGCACCGCCTGTCTCTGGAGGTCCAGGCAGCCCGCTATGCCGACCAGGTGGAGGCCAGCCGCAGCATGCCGTTGAACCCCAACAGCGGCCATACACAGCGCCTTTTCTCCCTCACGGGGTATGGCGCGGGGGACTGGCTCCTAGCCATCCCTCTATTCCCTTCCCTCCGGCTTACACCCCCGCACTTCGCGATCGCCCTCGCCTTTCGTCTGGGCCTCCCCCTCCCTGTCCCGAGGGTCTGCAACTGCGCCAAGCGGGTGGAAATCCCCGACCCGCGTCTCCCAAACCACCTGCTCCGCTGTGGGACAGGGCACGGACGCACTAATACACACAACGCTCTCCGGGACGAGTGCACTCGCATGGCACGAGACGCACAGTTCATCGTCGAGAAAGAAACTGCCACCTATACCCCCATCGGCGACCAGACTGCCGACCTGGCAATCCGGGACCGTGACTCGGGCGCAGTATGGATCTGCGACGTCACCGTCACCGACCCGATCAGCAGCCGCGATCCCCTGGCACGGAAAGGGAGGGGGTACATGGCGCGGGAGCAAGCAGACAAGAAGATAGACCACTATCGCAACCGCGCGCCGTACGTCGGTTTCTTCCCCCTCGCCGTGGAGACCTACGGGTGCCCCTGTGCCGAGGTGCCCGCTTTCCTACAGCTCCTGGCCCATACTGGCGCCCGCCGCCTCTTCAATGCGAACCCGACCTCGTACCAGGCCGCCAAGCTGCTCAACCAGTTTCGACAGCGATGGTCGGTCACCCTCCAGCGCGGACAGGCCCTTTCATACCTCGGCAAGGTCAATGAAGCCGCCCCGCTGGAACGACCTGTCCTCGGGGCGCCAGATGACGGCATGTCTCTCGGGGACTGTTTCGTCATTCTGGAATCTGCGGGGGAACCTAACTCAGTTTAGCTGGGGGAGGGAGAGCGGTTTTTAGGCTGCATGCCCGTTCCCGACCCACTTGGCTAGCTCTGTACTCAGGTTCCTAATGAATACAAAGGACCGCTTGAGAGAGAGAGAGACAGAGAGCCCATGGTATATAAGGCTCTTCCACCCATCCTAGAGTTCTTTATTTAGTTTCGGCCGCCGTCGCTCGCGGCGCGGCCTCCGGCCGCGCAGGAGGGCAGAGAAGGAGTGGGGACAGGGATCCACTCCAAAACCAGGGACATTACAGCATACAAGCATGCCTCCACAGGGGGCTACAACCTAGCAAATAACCTATGGCTACGGCGCCACCCACAGCACACGATGGCGGGGACCTGGCCTACACGCCAGACAACCGCCCACCTACTACACCTCCAAAGCCGACGGCGGGACAAGGGCCCCGGCCCGACTCTCCAAAGCCCGAAGCACCGCCGCGCAAGCGGCCAAGATCGCCGGGCGCTGATTCGCCACGAGCGACCGATTCGGCGCGAGGAGCGGGATCCAGCTCCCCCGCCTCTGCTCCTGGCGGCAACCCATAGGCCAGCCGCCAGAGGAGTAGCGACGCGGCCTCCATCGCGCGTCGCTGCTGGCGGCGAGACATCGCGGGCCGCCACGAGCGTCCCGCCTCAGGTTTCCGTGGAGGCGCTTGCAGCGGAGGTGGGCGGAGACAATCCAGCACCTCCGCCACCGCGCCAATACATGCGACGACGCCGGCCATCGCCTCAACTGGCGAGAACGCGCGCGGCGACGCCAGGCGGACAGGCGGACGAGGAAGCGGCGGCGGGTCGCCGAGCACATCCACTGGTGTCGGCGGCATACCCCGCCCCACCCGCAAACCCGACCCCTGAGGACGACCGGAGAGAGGCGGAGAGCGGTCCCTTCGTCTTCCGGGCACTACGGTCGGAGGTGACCCTGCCCGAGAGCCCGCCGCGGCGCCCCCGCGGGGACGCTTCATCGGACGAAACGGCAGTGGCGGAGACCCCGCGGACACGCCCTAACCCGATACGACGTCGTGTCCGACAGCGGCTGGTGGTCCCGCTGGCGACTTTGGAGGAAGCAGAGGAGGCGGTTGGAGGACCCCGCGGGGAGAGGAGTCGGGACCACCGGCGAACCCCCTCGACGGAGGGGGAGCCAGAGGGGCCGGGGGGACTGGAAGGGGCGACAGCGGACGGGGCGACGGCGGAAGCCGAGACGGAGAAGGAAACGACGACGGCTGAACCGGCGACAGGGCGGTCGGGCGACGCGGGGAGCGATCCATAGGACTTCCCCCGAAACCAAATCGTCCAATCGCGGGCGCGGGCGCAGGCGACGGCGGAGAACACGCGACCCGGTCGCCAACAGCGGACCGAGGCAGCCGCAGAAGCTGCTCTAGAGCGCTCGCGATCGCTGCCACCTGGACCTGCTGCTGCCGAAACTCCAAGCGCAGCTGAGACGTTGGCGACAGAGCCAGCGAGACGCCGGAAGGAGAACCCACCGGCGACGGGGACGCTTCCGCCTCACGTAGGGGCAGGCGCGAGGGGGAGAAAAGCAACCCATGTGTCATCTCTAGCGCAGCCGGAAAGAAGCAGAGCCCCGCACACGCGAGCCACGGCCCGCGCAAGTACAACCGCGGCCCCGGGGGGGGAGCGGGCGAGAAGCACAACCCGAGGGCACAGAGGAACGAGGGGCGGACGAGGGCTCGGGCGAGCGTCGACAGGCGCGGCAACCTTCCGCGGCGTCGCCGCGCGACTACAACGCGAAGATCGGCGCCGGGGAGCACACCCAGCCGCTGCAGCAGCCAACGCCAATGGAGCGACGGAGTCAGAAGCAGGCGGGGGCGGAGGGACGGACCGAGGGATGGAAAATTGGCTAAGTGCCGACACTCCAGTTGCAGACACACCAGGAGGAGGAGCTACGCGGGGAGCAGCGGAAGGGAACACGGAGGGGGCTGATGATGAGGACGATGAAATTCAACACGCAAACGACCCCACTTATACCCCTCCAATCGGGGTAAACTGGGAAGGCGCCCCAGACGAGGGAGACTTGGAGGACTCCCCCGCCCGAGACGCAAATGTGCGGCCCGGCCAATCCAACCGGCGAACCGCCACATCCAACACCCGCCGCGGCTCGACAGTCGCCCGCAGACCCACCCCTGCAGCGCGGGTACAATCCCCTCTGGCGTTGGCGAAGAACGACGAACTCTTCGCCAAGGTGTGCGAGTGGGACATGACCGTGCTCCGCGACTCCAGGCTCCCACCCCTGGCACGTCGCCTACCGCGCGAAATCCTGGCGGAGTTCGCGTCCTGCCTGCTGACACCGCTGCTACACCTCGCGCGTAACAGGGACAGCAGAGGAGGTTGGCGCCTGTTACTCCTCCTCCCTCGCCTGACACTCGCAACCACGTCGACGAGGAAGCCGGACTGGGATGGAATTTTTACGACGTTGTCGAAAATTCGCCACAGGCGCCTGGGATTCATTGTACGACGAGGCCGTGACCTCGATTTCACTACCACGACCCCCACACCACGCGAATGACACCGCCGGGCACTTAGCCCGAGCGGAAACACTCACTAAGCGCGGAAACCTGCGGAAGGCCCTCCAAGCCTTGGAATCCACCCCAGTGTGCGAACCCACCCTGGAGACACTTAACGCCCTCCGAGACAAACACCCCGCCGCCGAACACGCCCTCCCCAACTGGGCGACATTCTCAAGCACACCACCTACCGACGCCATCACAGAGCCGCAGCAGCCGCTTCTCACCATCACCCCACGAGAGCTCAGAACCGTACTTCGACGGAGCCCGAATAGGGTCGGGGCGGGGCCAAGCGGTATGTGCTTCGAACATCTGCGGGACGCAGCCGCCTCGAACGCTGACGTCCTGAACCTGCTCACAGAAGTGACCAACGCGGCACTCGCAGGGCAAGTGCCGCTAGAGGCGGCGGACCTCCTCACCGCCTCGAGATTGCTGGCATTCACCAAACCCGACGGCGGAACCAGGCCCATCGCCATCGGCGAGTGCCTACTATGCCTCTTCGGCAAGGCCAGCCTGTACCTCACGACGACCCTGGCCCAAGCCCACTTCGCGCCCCTGCAGTTCGGAGTGGCGATGAAGCGAGGGGGCGAGACGGCGGTGCACGCTACAAGAACCCACCTCGAACAGCACCCCGAACACCTCCTCCTCCAGGTGGACTTCTCCAACGCGTTCAACTCAGTCGAACGCATCGCCTTCTTCCGCGCCCAACGCGACAGCCCTCTCAAAGGACTGCTGCCCCTAACCTGCCTCTTCTATGGAAGGCCATCGAGCCTGCTGCTCGACCACGCGTTCGGCGCTGACCCGCTCATCAGCGAGGGGGGCGTACGGCAAGGCGACCCGCTAGGCCCCATGCTGTTCGCCCTCGCCCTCCACCAGGCGCTGACCATGACAGCAGAGGACTACCCTGACGTCCTCATACTGGCATACGCCGACGACGTGACCATCATCGGCCCGCCGCCGGCATGCGCGGCCGCCTTCTATGCCCTCACAGGTCGGGCAGCAGCGGTTGGACTCTCCTGCAACGCCAGCAAGTGCGCAGCCTGGTCACCCGCACCGGTGGATCCCGCGCTCATCCCCGCCGGAGTACCACTCACCCACGACGCCATCAAGGTCCTGGGCAGCCCCATCGGCACCACCCACGGATGCGGGAACATCATCCGCCGCACGCTCGAAAAAGCGGCAGCGGCGCTCCCCCTGGTAGAGCAACTGCACCCGCAAGTTGCGCTGCTGCTCCTCACCCGCTGCATCACGAGGAGGGCATCCTACCTCCTCCGCACCACCCCCACCGACCTCCTCCCCCCCGAGGAATGGACGCAGTGGGGGAAGTCCCTGCTGGAAGCTGCGCTCAAGTCATGCGAGCTCCAGCAGCCACGGGACGCTGAAGGCCGAGACCTCCTCTGGCGACAGGCGACCCTGCCGATCACCATAGGAGGCCTCGGCCTCATTGACCCCGCCGCGGAAGGCAGCTACAGCTACCTGGCCTCCGCACTACAGGCCGGGGACCTCCTCCGCTCCATGGAACCCCTTGACTCCTCACCCCTCGCCGACCTCCTCCACCTCCTCACTCCGCCCTTCACCGCCCAAACGCCCCTACACCACCTGCTCAACTGCCTGGAAGCGGCACTCCCCGAACCAGCGCAGTCCACACTCACCCGCCCGCGCGACGAACCTGGCGCCAAGCTCCAGCATGCCCTAGCATTGGAGGTACACGGGGCCAGGCACGCACGGCTGGTAGCAGACTCCAACACATGCCACTCAACCCCCTCCTGGGCCACACCCAGCGCCTCCTCTCCCTGCTCGGGCCAGGAGCAGGGGACTGGCTAGTCGCCATCCCCTTCTCCCCGGACCTAAGCATGAGCAAGGGGCAATTTGCCACGGCCCTAGCCTTCCGCATGGGCCTGCAGCACTCCCTACCCGGCAAATGCAACTGCCGGGAAAAGCAGGCGATACCAGACAACCGGCTGCCCAACCACATGCTACGGTGCACCCTAGGCGGGGGTCCAAAGCGGACCCACGACGCGCTCGTGAACCTCGGGATGCGACTGGCCCGAGAATCCCACTTCGTGGCCCACATGGAATCCACGCTCTACTTACCCGAAACTGCCCAACGCCGCGCCGACATCACCCTCCGATGCCCGGACTCAGGCGCGGTATGGGTCTGTGACGTCACAGTCACCGACCCCATCTCAACCCGCGACCCAACAGCACGAAAGGGGACGGGGTGGATGGCGGCAGAGATGCAGGGCAAGAAGCGGGACCTGTACGACGAACGACTCACCTTTGTGAAGGTGCTGGGAGTCACCACTGAGACATACGGCTGCTGCTCCCCCGACACACTCGAGTTCCTCCGAGTACTGGCTGCCCTCTCAGCCTGCCGGAACCACCAGGCCGACGAAAAGTCGGCGGTGGCAAAGAAGGTACTGCACAGCTATCGCCAGAGGTGGTCAGTCACCCTCCAGCGGCAGCAGGCAATCACCCTCCATGCGAAAATTGGCCAGGTGACAGGCCAAGCTTTCAGCCACGACCGCCCCCTAGACGAACCTCTTACCTGGTGAGAACTGGAAGCCACCATTGAACCTACCTGCGACAAGTGGCCCGGGCAGCAGTAGGATGCTCGGGGACACTAGGACATACATAAGCCTGCTTGTACCTATGTACCCCTTATAAACATAATAAAGGACTGCTTGAGAGAGAGAGAGAGAGAGAGAGAGAGAGAGAGAGAGAGAGAGAGAGAGAGAGAGAGAGAGCCCCCAAACATGCACGTACCTTGCCCTGCTGCCCCTTGCCTGCCTTGCCTAGCCTGTACCCAGTTTTCCAAGCAATAAACGGACCGCTTGAGAGAGAGAGAGAGAGAGAGAGAGAGAGAGAGAGAGAGAGAGAGAGGCGAAACAGGCAGAAAGGGGAGTAGGGAGCAGGAAGCAGGGAGCGGGGAGCGGGGAGCGGGGAGCAGGGAGCAGGGAGCGGGGGGAGTAGTGGGCCAAAGGGGAAGGCGCTGTGCGGTGTTGGGGTAGCTGGCAGTGAGGGGATGAATGGTGAAGGCAAGGAAGGGGAACGTAACGTACCTTCTTCTGCTCTGCATTAACAGAGATGATTTTTAAGGTGCCGCAAAAATAGACAAGGGGGGCGTAGCGTAGCCTAGCGTAGCGCAGCGTGGCGTACCTTCTTCCGGGTCGAGCGAGAGCTGGTGGAAGGGCGTCTTGGGCTCGTCGATGGTCATGGTGGCGCTCTTGTGCTCCTCGTTGTACGTCAAGTTGCCCTCGTCCCACTGCACCTTGCGCCTGATGGGATGGGATGCACGCAGGCGCACAGGTTTTGAGTTGACTCAAAACGAAACCATTACGACGCCCTCATCCCACTGCACCTTGCGTGTGATGATGCCACGACACGGCACGCATACAGGCGCACACGCATGCATGCATGGATGGATGGATGGATGGATGGATGGATGGATGGATGGATGGATGGATGGATGGATGGATGGATGGATGGATGGATGGATGGATGGATGGATGGATGGATGGATGGATGGATGGATGCATGGATGGATGCATGGATGGATGCATGGATGGATGCATGGGCGCAATTGCCCACGCAATTTCACAAAATCTTACGCAGTGAGAAGGGAACCAGTCGCACACAGGGCTTGTCGTGCACCTTGTGCACGCACTCACACACACACACACACGATTGCACCCACACACAAGTTGGGTTGGAAGTATGCACAATGCACGCAAGGATGCAACGCGGGAGGACGACCGAAGTGCACGGAACGAAAAGATGGGCAGTGGGACCTCGCGCGGCGTGGCGGAGAGAAGGGGAAGCGAAAGCAGGCTGAGATCCCAACGGTGTGATTCTCGCACTAACCCATCCCTATCCCGCTTGCTCCATTCCTTCCCCTCCATCCCGTCTCCGTCCATTCCTGCTCCCTCCCGTCCCTTCCCATTCCCACCCGCACCGCGGTTTCTTCTCCTTCGTTCCGTGAGCCAGCCCGCCTCTTCTGTCCGCCACTCCCTCATGCTCCTCGCCCTGATGATCCGCCATAGGCAGCCTCGATGGTGGGCGAAAATGCACCGGTGCGGAAGGGGGAGGAACGCCGGCTGAAAGCCGTGCGAAAGTGCACAATTGCTACGACGCGAAAATGCAGCTCGCCCTGATGCTGTTTCGCTATTTGGTGTGCCGAAGAAAAAAAAATGAAACGACGAAGAAAAGTACAAGAACTATCGGTGTCGCCGAGAGCTGCAGACTACCAGACGAGACAGCGAAATAGACAGCGGTGCACTCGTCGCTAAGTCAGGCCTCGACAGGAATAGAAGAATTGCAGGAGCTTGTGTGGAGTAGCAGGCAAGGAGACGATCAGAGAGTGGTATTGGGGAAGACTGTTTGGTGTGGACAGTGGTCACATGAATGGATGTCTGCTGTTTGTGTAATAGCTGAGATGTTTGGATGGGAATGCACCGCCCGAACGCGCTAATGTACAACGCAATGTTATGTGCATATAAGTACAGTTCGGCACAACTAAATTGGCAACTACTTTTCCTTATTTGGAAGGGATGTTTTCTAGAGCAGGGTTAACATCTTTTTATTTGGAAGGGATGTTTTCCCTCGCATTTGTGAAAACATTTGAGCGGAGTGTGAAACAAGCGTGGCCTGGTCTCGTTCACTGCACGCACAGGATTCGTTTATTCGGTTCGCTGTTTCACAGATTCGGAGCGAAAATTGCACTACATATAATTATGCACACAATTCACGCATTTAGGCACCGGGGACGAAGCTGGTGGCATAGGCCCAGGCGTTGTTGATGGAGGGCTCGGCCAAGTGGTCGTTCAGGTTCTCCAGGGGCGACTTGCCGGTGACAATAGCCTGGAAGAAGAAGCCGAACATGGACACCATGGCGAGACGGCCGTTCTTGAGCTCCTTCACCTTCAGCTCAGCGAAGGCATCGGGGTCATCAGCCAGACCAAGGGGGTCGAAGGCACCGCCGGGGTAGATGGGGTCCTCAACCTCCTGGAAGCCAGCGAGGCCACCCACGCGGTAGCTCTCGACGGCACCCATGAGAAGGACCTGGGTGGCCCAGATGGCGAGGATGGACTGGGCGTGCACCAGGGAGGGGTTGCCGAGGTAGTCAAGGCCACCCTCGGAGAAGATCTGGGAGCCGGCCTTGAACCACACGGTCTCACCGAAGTCGAACGAGCCCGCGAGGAGCTCGGGGGTGAGGCAGCCCAGAGCGCCGAGCATGGCCCAGCGGGCGTGGATCACCTCAAGCTCACGGTTCTTGGCGAAGGTCTCGGGGTCCGAGGACAGACCGGCGGTGTCCCAGCCGTAGTCACCGGCGAACTCGCCGGTGAGGTACGAGGGGGTCTGGGAAGAGAAGGGGCCCAGGAACTTGGGGCGGTCGGGGCCGTACCTGAGAGAAGGATAGAGAGGAATTAGCTAAAGGTACGAATGGAATTGGAAGAGGCAATAAGGAAAGAGAATTGCAAGTGAGAACGTGCGGGAGACAAAGGAAGCAAGTGCCACTGACCAGTTGCTCTCGGGGGCGCTCTTCACAGTGCGCCTCATGGTGACGCGGGCCTCGGCATTGCCGACGGTCTTGGCCAACTCGGCGGTCTGGCCGACGAAGGCGCTGGAGAACACAGCGGAAGAGGTGACGGCAGCCATGGTGACGGAGAACAGGAAATCGGAGGTGGAAGACTTGACAATTGGCACCACAGAAATCCTGTTAACAATTGACAAGTGGGGAAAGTCGTGACTAAATAGCAAAAGCTGTGGGGGAGAGGGCATACGTGAGTGCCCAAGGAGTTGGAACTTAGAGAGGGTTTGTCGACGTGGCAACGGAAGACAGGTTTAAAACTTCAGCTGAAGATTTCAAAATCAGGGATCGCCAATCAGATGATACGGGAATTTCACAGCACAAGGAATTTCAGTGACGTGGCCGACACCAGAGCATCGCGGAACTTCGCGGGAACAGGGACCGAGAGGTACATGGGTGAGTGATGGTCTTCCGGTTTTTGCGCCGCACTTTATTCCCATTCTAGCTTGTATGCCCGTGCCACGTCACGACATTTGTGCTGCTGTTGAGCAACACTGCTATGGAATATACGCCTTTGGTAACTGGTTACATACCGGGAATTTCAGCCCATATCAAACACTGTGGTCTTTAGAACTGGGCTTGTAGATTAGCTTCTTGGTGCTACAAATTTGGGTTGGTAAAAACTATGAAAGCATCAAGCGTTTTCAAGAAAAAATATAGATTGATGAAATTTACACAAGACATGGTGACACACGGGTTGCACACATTTAGCTGAACGACAGTGGTTTGGGAACTTAGGGTGTGTCTCGTGCGTACGTTTATTGCTCAATACCCTAACAGATCATTTCAGACCGTCACTATAAACTTCCTGCCCATAGAGAGTCTCACAAATCCGCAATCAAATGTACATGCGGGACACACCCTTATATGGAGGTATATTCATTTAGAGTTTGGAAGGTTGATAGGGTAAGATTATTTGAGCTCAGGCCTTCCGCCATTTGCTGGAGGTGCCTCTGAGGACAAGCCTCTGAGGAACCTCCCCTCCACTCAATTCAGCCTAGCATCATCTCCCTCCCAACCCAACCAGTCTTATATGCCGCTTGTGCTCTTCTCGTTCGATCGTTGGTGATGGTTCAAATCAAACGCCGTGCCCTCCGCATCGCGTTGCATCTCCAGCAACCCGATAGACTACCTCCATCATCGTCCTCTTCTTCTTCTCCGTTCCTTCTGACTGCACCGTTTGTGTCCGCTAAGCTGGGGGATACCATCGGCGCGCTGTACGGAATAGAGGGCCTTGCCTCGTTCTCCGCGGTCGACGGTGAGAATCCTACCATCTAATGTCGTATGACCGAACGATTGCTTCCTTCAACTCGGATGTCATAGCCAACTCCCGCTGCTTCTATGTCCGCGTTCCTCCCTTTCGTCCCATGCTCTTGTGCAGTGGTGTTCATCGAGCGTAACAGTGTTACCACTCGCTTCATCGTGCGCTGTCCCCGCTCGTTCCTCCCTTCTATGCGCACGGCCATCGCTGCCATTCGTTCCATCCAGGATTGCCCCGTCGCTGCAGCCATCGAGCACGTGTCAGGTGCATGTTCGTCCATTCAGTCAATTGGCACGCTTCGCCTCGCCATCCCATTGTTTCCCCGATGCTATCTCTGCCGTTTCCCGTGGGAGCCTGTCTGTCTTCCGTGGCAAGCCATGCCATGCCATGCCATGCCATACCATCCCATGCCATCTCATTCAGCACTGGACTGGACGTCCCAGCACCTTACCCCGCTCTCACGTTTCACACATCCATGGACGTTCATCCATGACTGCCCCCATGCCTGCGTTGTCTCTTGCCCTATTGCACATCATTTCTTTCGTTCAATGCAGGGGGCTGGGAAGGAAAACGAGAGTTGAGCAAGACCGCTTGAGACCATCAATAAGGTGTTCGTCTGTTCGAGCGGTATTATTCGCATCCAGGTTACATTGCTGAGATATTATTTAATTGGAAATGCACACACACCATCCTAAAACGGTAACCATATTCTGTTGCAAACATAGATGTTAGAATCACCATAAAAATCATAATACCTGTACCGGATTTTCCGTTAACGAGTAACATGTCACCATTGCTCCCGGTTAGGGGGTGGCGACATTGGGCTCGAGCGGGGCTAAATCCCGAGCCTGCGGCTCAATGTCACACTGAAATGCCGAAATTGCTCACAAGTTCGGAGCGGTCTTCGCAAAGAAAATGGCGAAAGTTAACAGTGAGTGACGAGGCACGCGCGAAAAATAACACCCACGTGTCGCCAAACGCTGTGTCGCCCTGCCACAGCTGAACCTTGGTTCCCGTTCTTCGTTGTGCGAAATAGACCTGACAATCTGCCAGCTCGAGCCGAATGTTGCCCTCCCTAAGCGAGCCATCGAAATTGGGGGTGCCAGTCACCACAGCTCGCACCATTTCTCTTCTCGCCACGTGTAAATTTCCCTTGTGTGTTGTGCATGGCGGGTGGAGCGCAAGCGGGGGGAGCGGAGCGGTGCGGACGGGAGAGGGAGGGAGAAGACGGAAAGAGATCGGAATTGGGATCCCATTTAGGAGAGCCTTCTCTCGTGGCACTGCGTCCTGCCATGGCAACCTCGTGCGTCGCCACGTCATGCTGTGAAGCTGCTGCCTCGCGCATGTCGCTCCCGCCCGCCCCACACGCAGCAGACACGTCGACGCTCAGCCAGGCTCGAACGTCCCCGTCCATCCCCGTTCTTCGTGCGGTCTCTCACTCCTCACCAAGGATCTAGCGCCTGTCAGCAGTCAATAAGTCTCTGGCACAGTCTACAGGTTATCTTAACGGCCTCCTCGCTCGAAGCTCGTCTCCTGCGGTTCTTTCTCTGCATTGTAGTGGTCCTCCCTGCCGTTTGCGGCGTCGTCCCGTCCGTGAGATCTGCAGCCAGATTCTAACACGCGTCTGCAGGCCCATTGGGTGAGGGATAAGGAGACTCTCACAACAACTGAGAGCGGAAGGAGGGAGGGCGTGGTAGTGCATGAGACCTGAGGTTGCACCCATGGCGAACAGCGGTGCTGCTGCTGCTACTGCCACTGCTCCTCGTCACTCCGTGACCGTAGCTCCCGGCACTCCCGTGACGTGGAGGCGACAAGTCGCCACGGACGACCTGTCCAGCTATGTCGACAAGCCACGTAAGCAGCTCGGGAAGGTCTGGATCATTCCATGTCATGCTTTCAGCAACCGGTTGTTTTTGCTGGGGATTTCACCCCTCAATTTTCCACTCTTCACGAAGCTCCGTCATTCTTGCTGCATTTTTTTCGCGAGTTTTACACCCCCTTCCCCCCTGACCCGGCACGTGCAGATGTGCCTCGTGCTGAGCTGGCGGTGGACAGGGAGCATCCGAACGGGTCCAAGGGCCACGTGACGGGCGGCATGACAGTGCTGCAGCAGCACTTCGCCTTCTTCGACCGCAACAACGACGGCATCATCTACCCCTGGGAGACGTATGAAGGTGGGAGGAAAGTCGTTCAGAAGCCTTGGATCTGCGTGTTGGTGCCCGTTGAATGCATATGGCATTGCTAAATGGCGGCATATGTTTCTTTCTCCCTCAGCTTCGTCGTTTGAAGATCTCCTGCTTAGAATCGAATTCCTGTCAAATCAGTGGTTTTTTCCTTCTCCCTTTCTGCTTTCCATTGGCAGGTTTCCGTGCTGTGGGCTTCAACATGCTGCTGTCTTTCCTGGGCATGATCATCATCAACGGCAGCTTCAGCTATTTCACTCTGGATGTGCGTGCATGACTTGCCATAGATTCCTGCACTTACTCTGGATGTGCTTGCATTGCATGATCTGCTGTATATTCCTGCTGCGCACTTGCGTGCCACTATTGCTGTGCGGTGAGCACCTACTGATTTGCTGCTTCCTCCGCTCTCGCAGGGGTGGATTCCGTCTCCCTTCTTCCCCATCTATGTTCGCAATGCCCACAAGGGCAAGCACGGCAGTGACTCTGAGGTGTATGACACCGAAGGAAGGTGAGACCTCGCACTACCATTCGGTGTCATCATGACTTGGTGCACGGGGATACATCAGGAAACCCGGTTTGAATTTGCAAACGTTGGCTGTATGGCTGCCTGGGTTATGGCTCTTTGGTTGGTTTGGTTGTGTTGCAGGTTTGTGCCTCAGAAGTTTGAGGAGCTCTTTTCCAAGTATGACCGCGACAGGAAAGGAGGGGTTACCTTCATGGAGCTGCTCGAAATGACTGAAGCCAATCGCAACGTCATGGACTTTTTCGGCTGGTAAGTTTGCGTCGCATTGCTTAATTCTTCTCCTCAATGCTTCGCGCCTTCAGTCTGTTCCTGTTAAAGTCTTTACCTCATTGGTCTTGCGCTAGTGACATGTTCCATTTATTGGTCTTCTCCACTTATTTCCCAGGGTGGCATCGAAATTGGAGTGGGGTGCCACCTGGCTGCTGTGCCGGGATGACAGGGGGGTGGTGACAAAGGAGCAGATCCGAGGGATATTCGACGGGAGCTTCTTTGAGCGCATGGAGAAGCAGCGGAGGGTGGGGATGAAGGAGTATAGGCAGTACTGAATCGTGGAGGGAAGGGAAGAATATGGTGTGGGGTGTATGGGTGTACTGTAACACGTACATATGAATATATCCTTGGTATGTGCAGCCATTTAGTTTGTTGAGACTGAATTAATGTAAAAACACTTGACAAACTTGTCCTGTAAAAACACTGAAGAAGGTGTAGGCAGGTGCATGGCTTAAGTCTGGTGAATTATACCATATCAAGTTCAGTAAACATCTCTGTCTTAAAAGATTAGCATAGACTGGTAGCACTGAGAGCTAGATAAGGAAGAAACACGCTTCAAAAAACGAATTTGCACCTATAACTACACTTTCCCCTGCCGTATTCTCCTGAAACCCCCCTTTCTCGACCCTTTCCCTCCTGCTCCATCACCCTCCCCTGTCCCAGCTTCACCTCCCCTCCCTTTCAGATCCGCACCTCCCGTCCCTGCTGCGCCAGGCACTCGAGCATACCTCCCGCCACCCATACCAGCCCTCTGCATCCCTGGGATGGATGCAAATCTGGGGGCCTGGGAGAAGTGTGGCTTGTCCAGAGCACCCCGCAGCCCTGTCAGGGCTGCTTGTGCCTGCCGATGCAGATTGCTGTTGTCCTGCAGAGGAGCAGGCACAGGGGGCGCTTCTGCTTGCTGTTGCCTTCGAGCCAGGTGGATCTGGCCCTCGGCTGAGAGTGCAGGAGGGAGAGATGGTCGGGAGTAGCCTGAGGGAGGAGCCATGGTTGAGGGGCTACCCATGCTTGATGGAGCTGCTGCTGCTGTGTTGTGTGGGTTGGAGGGCCACTGGGCGGTTGAGGGAGGGAGCTGCAGCTGGGGCAACGTCTGCTCTGGCTGCATGCATGCCTCACTCATGGAAAACTGCTCTGTAGCTTCCTCTTCCCTGCCCCCATCGCCAGCAACCTGAGCCCTGCTGCCTCTGCTGCTGGAAATATGAGCACCAGCATTCCTGGTAAGTCCAAGAGGACCCCTGGGTGCGCCCTTACCCGCCCCACTAGAGAGCCTCTCCAGCTCTACGGGCCATGCTGCTGATCCGTCTTCATCAATCTCGTCTTCGTCCTCTGCGGGTACATGCAGGGCTAGGCGCGGGGCAGCAGCAGCAGCCATCGCAGTGGCAGTTGTGTGCATAGGTGCAGTCCCTGTAACTCCAACAGCAGGAGTGCAGTCACCAGAAACGACAGGAGGAGGGGTGCTCTGAGACCCTCCTTTCTCTGAGAGAGATTGTGCTGGAGCGCGCACAGCAGCAGCAGCAGCAGCAGCAGCAGCAGCAGCAGGGTTATTAACCTCTCCTGTATCAGAAGTGTTTTCCAGGTGGCCCACAGCTCCATCCCCTGCTCTCCCTGCAGCAATCCCTGCGGCAGGAGGAGAGGCAGTAATGATGAAGCGAGAGGGGGAGGGCCGGGAGGGGGACGGGGCGCGGGGCGGAGCGGAGAGGTAGGGGAAGAGCTTTCGGTGGGAGGGAGAGGATGAGACAGCGCCAGAAGAAGGGGACTGGAAGGAGGTTTGTGTGGTGCGACGTGGGGGAGGGGTGGGAACGAAGGGCGACCGCAATGGCGGTGCTGCGGCAGTTGCTGTTTGCAGATTGTATGCCTGCTGTCCTGAGGCCAACCCCTTCCGCATCTGCTGTTGCTGCTGCTGCTGGTGCTGCATCTGCTGTGGCTGGTTCTGCTGCCCTTGGTTGATCTGATGAAGCTGTGCCATCCTCTGCTCTCTCCGTGCTCGAAAATGCCAGTCTTCAGCAGCAGAGGGGTTCAAATCCGCCCCAAGCCTCACTCCAAACTTCCCCGAGTCACCATCGAGACCCACAAATGCAGAAACAGGAAGCGCCACCCTCCCACCACCAGCACCACCACCAGCACCAACACCAGCACCAGCACCACCAGCCGCACCAGCAGCACCTGCAGGAACAAACGATGAAGAACCAGACCTCCTCCTTTCCCTTCTCCCGGTGGCAGCAGCAAGCAGCGCAGGGGACCCCCCAGGGCTGCTAGATACGGTGGTGGCAGCAATGGTTGATGGCGAGGAGGACGAGGGGGAGCGGGAGGAGGAGCGAGAGGCATAGGAGACAGAGTGCAGGTTGGAGCCCTGGCGACCGGGGGGTATGGGCCTGCGCATTGGGGCATGGGAGCAAGCGAGCAGGTGGGATGGGTGCATGCATGGGGCGAAGATACATGAGCAAATGGCAGTGGTCGGATGCGGATGTGAGAAAGGATTGGAAAGCAAGGAGTGTAACTGCAGTACTGAAAGGAACCTCAGTAGCCCATCCCATACCCACACCCATGCCCATATGCGTACTGCCACCCATTCACATTCCCATTCCCATGCCCAAGCCCATTCCCATGCGGAATCTCATGGCATCCCCTCACTGGAAGTACAAGCTCTCTTTGAGCAGCCACTGCAGGCGCTGGTGGCAGCCCCGCTCCACCTCCACTGGGTTGAACGCCTCCTCCTCAAGCTGCCCAGGGGGTGGTGAACGGTGTGGTGTGGATAGTGGTGCGGTGGGCAGGGATGTAGTGAAGCAGCTGGATTAGTTTGGAACAATTGTGGAAAAATATTAATGAACTGTCAGCGAGTCATAAATTGGCAGTTGTTGTTATGTACCCTGTGGCCCCACTCTGCCCACCATGACTACGCCCTTCCCTTAAACCCTCCCCCCATATCCCGCCAACCATCCTGCTTGCTAGTTACAACAGGAAGCAGATCTAGCGCGTCCATAAGAAGCGCCCACGAGGGCACTAACCTGAGACAAGGCCATGTCGACAGCAGCAGCCACTTGCTCCCCTTTCTCCTCGTCCTCCTCTCCGAGGTTGCTGATTGGCCGTGGTGGCAGGGGCAGCAGCTCCTCTGCTGAAGTCACTCTCTGGGAGACGACGCAAACATTGAAGTGCCAGAGGGTTTGAGCAATCACTTCTCTCCACCAAAGCGTATGCTTGCTTGCAGTGGGGATGGGTGTGTGCTAGAGCGGACAGGCAGTGAGGGCGAAGGAAGGGTGCAATACGAGCAGTTGAGAGAAAAAAGTTAAGTGATTGAGGGAAGGAAGCAGTGTTGAGTTACCCGCAGGAGGAAGGTTCCAGCTTCAGTGGGCAGCAGCAGGTAGAAGCAGGGGAAGGAGACGTCCATGCGAGTGTCAGCATCCACCAGGCCGGAGCAGAGCAGCCCCTTGTCATGCTGGTTCAGTGAGCGGCAAAGAGCAGCAAAGGCTGCAACGCCAATGGAAAGAAGGGGTTCACGGGCGAATACATTCAAAAGGAGCCCAAAACAATAGAAAAGTTAAAGAAGGAAGCGGAAGAGAGAAAGCTGGGGATATAACGCTGTGTGGTGGTGGTTACCGTGCTCGTTCCTCTCCATCTCTGAGAGCTCCGAGCTGTTGGAGAAGTCCAGCTCCAGATTCTGAGATGGCATGAGCACGTGCGGGAGCCCAAAAATTAGTCCTGCACACACACACACACACACACACACAAGAACACACTCTCCCCCCTCTCCCCTCCATCCCCCCCCCCTCCACACACACCCATGAAGGAATCAGCAAATCAGGAACTGCCACCCTCACGTGCCCTGACCATGTCTCCACGAAGGCAGGGCAGGCACAGAACACGTTCATTGCTGCTGTTCGCGTGACTCCGAGCCATACACACAACACAGGCCTATTAGACAGACTTAGCTCTTGCCTTTACTACCTTCGCTGACTGACGAGAGTGGCACTCGTTTGATCACAGTCAGCGGCACGGCAGGTGTGCCCCCTCCATGCAACCGGGGAGCCTCCATGGCCGTCTTAAACGACGGCAAGTGCAGCAACGTTCCTCTCCCACCACCACTCGCATCACCCACATCATCCCTCCCTAACCTCTCTCCTCGAGCCCTCCCTCTAGACCGCCTTCTCCACACCTCCTCCTCTCCTCCGCCACTCTCCCTCAAGACTCCGCAAGCGTCAGCCCCGAGATCCCCATCCCATGCACCGCCACTCCGCCTCCCTCCATTCCCTGACGCTCCCAGCATGACAGTGTTACTCGCCACGTCACTCGCGTCCAGCCTCTGCCCGGTGACAGGGCAGCGCCGGCTGGGGGCCTTGGTGAGGGGGAGGGTGGGGCTAGCAGAGCGAGCCAAGGGAGGGCTGGAGGTGCCGGGTAGAGTGGAGGGGAATGTCAGAGGCACGCCATGGCAGCGGCAGGTCTGGCGGGTGGGGTGAGGTGAGGGGGGAGACAGGATATCAGGCAGCACGGAGGGGGGATTGAGAGGTGCATACAATATCAGGAACGCTGGAGATATTGGAAGAGGTGAGTCGCTCCCAAGAAGCACAGCACGAGGCAGGGAAATCTGTGGTACGCTAGAAATCTGGCATGGTGACCAAACAAGCTATGGTCAGGGGAGTGTAGCCAAGTAGCGCTGCTCCAGTGCAGAAAGCGCCGTGCTGCGTCTCACCAGGCACGGCTCAATGGCGTCATCCAGTTGCAGCACCATGGGATCTGTGTGATAGTAATCGTGTTTTAAGAGTAATCGTGTCTGAAAACACGACCATTATCACACGGAGTAGCGCTGCTCTAGTGCAGCAAGCGCTGCGTCTCACCAGGCACGGCTGAATGGTGTCATGCAGTTGCAGCACCGTGGGATATGCAGAGCAGGTTATGCTCAGAGGAGGTGTCGGCTTCGCTGCCCCTGCGGTGCCGTCTCCCTGGGCCCTCTTGCTCGTCGCCCTGGAGGCCCCAAACTGGAGGGCGAAGTCGATGGTGGTGTCTGCGCCACACGAGTGCAGATGCTGCAGCCATCGCTTGGTGTGCGAATCCAGCTGTACGGGATCTGGAGGGGGGAGACATCCACGTGTTTGAAATGAAACAGAGGAGGGATCAATCGACAGTATCCGCCGAGTGGCAGATGAAGCAGGAGTGCTTCTGAAGAGAACGCGAGACATGCACCTGGTGAGATTGGGACACGCTGAAGATTGCAAAGGGAGACTCGCAAGGAAGAAAGCTTACAGATCGAACGGTGGAGCACGAGCTTACAGACCGAACGGTGGAGCAACCTACCGCATGGCATGCAGCGCAGGGAGCAGTTCTCATAGCCAGACACAGCGTCATCCAGCTCCTCCAGCCTTGATGGATGGTGGTTCATTGGAGGAGAACAAACGTCACCCGTATATCCTGCATTCAATAGTCTGTTAACTTCTGATCCTTCCGCCATGTTACCATCTTGGCACAACAACGACCTCTCTGTGTCAAGGGTGGGATTTCCCATAGTACCGGATCTCATGCTGTGGCAGGTTGCCTTGTTGCCGGTTGCAGGCTGGACTACAAGAAAGTCAATGGACACACAGCGAGTGGCAGCTTCCTGCAGGGCCAACTTAGAGTGAACTTCCAAGAGTCAAACAGATAACAGGAGAGGAGAGCTCTCACAGTACAGAAATGTGCCAAAACATGAAGTGTCACACGCACACACTCTCACACACCATCACGGCGGAGTGGAAGCTTTCATCAGCGGGGTCCTGCAGGATGGATCCGCAGACGAAGATGACCTTGCAGCTGGCACCAGACAGCAGCTTGGGGGACGAGGCACCACCACCGGCCATCTGCAGTAATGAATCCCCGTTCTCGGGATCTTCCACAATGCTCCCACCACCATTTGACTGGGCACGCATTCGCAGTAATGATGCAAGAAAAGCCACTGCAAACAATCGGATGGGGAATTGTCAGTTGCTTCTGAAAAAAAAAAAAAAAAAACTACTTCAAAATCATGACCACGGACAAGCTGCTTCACGGTCAGTGCTTACTCTGACTGCCGAATCCACCACCAGCGAGCTGTCCATCACTATCAGGCTCTCGTCCAGCTTCCATCGAGAACGCGTTCAACCGGACTACATCAGGGCCGCCAGAGTTAGAGTTAGGCGGCGAGACGGTGAGGCTCCGCTGTAGCCTCTGCGCCAGAGAGGTAGCGGACTGAGCGAGGTTCACGGCTGACAGCGCATGGTTGAACTCCCGCAAGGCGAACGCCTGAAAGGGTCTCTCGGCTGCTGGGTACACCTGGACAAGCTGAGCGAAGGGGGGAGAAGGGTTTTGAGAGTTTAGACGAGGAGAGATGCCTAGAGACAAAGCCGTTGAGTCTACTAGTGGTTAAAAGCGATAACAGTAGGTGAATTTGAGATCGGTGAGGTATTCCCCGGACGTCTACCTCAAATTGGCTTGTCTCAGGAACCCATCGGTTGTGGTGGACTGATATGCTCGGAGTGACGGCGTTTGCAGCGAAGTTCCAGGGATGAGGCTGGCCGATAGCGACCAAATGTCCGAATCGCTGAAGAGCCTGAAATGCGGAGTGGAGGAATGCAAGGTTATACGCAACTCAATTTCCTGAGTTCTATCCGTAAAGTTCCCTCTGGTCGCTCCTAAGCCGTGAGAACTTCTCGCAATCAAGGGCAACCTTAGAATGGACTCCGGAGATATCAATCGACGACTACAGGAAAGTGCTTACTTCTTTGACGGTCGCCAGCGACCTGCCGTCGATGGTTGAATCTACCACGAAATGAAGCGACGCGGCCATAGGAGCGAGCTCGAGTCAGCTACGGGTTGAATGCGAACGAAATAGCTATGCGATGTTGCGTTCCTACAGTCTAACTGATCAATGTCTAGAACCAACCGTCAACGTCTGCACTACAGATGCATCCAGCAACGATCCAAAAGGCGGCTCATTGAGACAACAGGGAGTCGTTTAGCTTGTGACTGGGGGTACCAATTGCTGAGCATTGTTCCGACAGACTTGTCCCGCCAAGCCGTATCAGGCAACAGCCAGAGGGATTTTCCGGTGCACACACCGGACAGGACCAGCATTGTGCTCTGGCCAGTGTCACTCGCGTGTGATGCTGGCCTCGTCCGCCAAGTCCAGGGATGCCGATTCCCTCCCGAGGTTCCTGAATTGCCCTGGAGGGAAGTTCCCACCCCTGGCCTGCCCACCTGCTGAGCTGAGGAAATCCCGAGGGATGTCAACGGCTCGCCTCGCCTCTCATAATTTGCCACCCTCTCACAAACTCCAAGGTGGCCGTTCCGCGGCTCCAGCCCAACAACGTACAAGTCCCTTCGGTTATGATAAAAAAGTTATGTACACAAAACCACTCTAGCCACTACACACTTCCACAACCAAGCATTCAAAATTTGCCGATATCACCCTTTCTACACAATCTCCCAATCGATATTGGGGCCGAGATTCCCTTTCCTATGGGTTGCATTTTAGTAGGTTCATTGCAATAGGACTATTGCTGACCTAACCAGAGTGTTTATTCCTTCCTTCATAAGGCATTGATACCTTTTTAAGATATGATTCATAATAGTTCATTGTGACCGCCAAATACCGTGGTGTCGTGACATTGATGTTAAGTGCGTATGGACAAGTTATGGACGTCTGCTTATGCAAACATCAGAATGACTTGTACACAGAATCGAGTGACAGGGGTGAAATATTTTTGGTGCCACCTCTGTTGCATCACACAACAGCTGGACAGCGTCGATCCTCGAATTCCTTTCAACATCCATTTAAACCGTCGATCGAAGCTGCTCCGCAAGTCTTACGACATCGTGACGTGTACATGCGCTGCGTGACATTGGTGCATCATCACAGATCATACACGTGTCGATGCCACGCGTCAACCCGATCATCAATAGCTATCACCACCAGTCCTGTCCCTCAATTCCCTCGACCCCCCCCACCCTTCCTGAAAAACTTGGGACTCGGCTTTGATTCTGGCCATGGACCGCTCATTTCGCAGATCTAGCTTCCCCGAGGAACTTCCACCATGGCTCCTCAGCATCCACCATCCCAGCCAGCCCCATTTATGGAACAGCCTTACCATTTTCATGTTCATTTTGCGCTTTCAACACCACGAAAGGTCATTCCCTGCCTTACCGCGCAGTCTTCGTCCACGCTGCACGGGCCGCAGGGAGACGCATCTTCTGATCGCCAGCTTCCCTGATCGGTCTGATCCATCCGAGTCATGGCAGCCGTCACGTCGCGCGTGTCCGCGGCCCTCACAGGCGCCGTCAGCAACGCCACGGCCGGCATCCGGCCGCTCTCCACCCGGCAGCTCGCATTCAGAGCCGCTCCTTCCGTCGCCAGGTGATTGAATGACTAATGTACTCGCCGATTCGTCCGTCGACGCCGTCGTTGGTCTCCGCTGTTGTCCCCTCGTCCGGATCTTGAAGTTTTTGTTCGAGTCCTCGTCGTCGTCGCCAGCCTGCTGCTTGTTGAATTGCCTTGCCTTGCTCTGCCTGACGCGTGCGTGTTGCGCGAATCTCGAACTTTCGAAAGAGCTTTGAGAGAGGCTTGGCCGATCTGTCCATGGCAAAGTGTCCGGCGATGTGAATCCTAACGCCTGAATGGCGCCAACCGTCTTCGCGTTTCTTTTTAGGCGCCTCAGAAGTCTTCTCAGGCGCCTCAAGAGTCTTGGCGGATGTGTCCATGGCAAAGTGTCCGGTGATGTGAAACCAAACACCTGAATGACGCCAACCGTCTTCGCGCACGTGCCCCGCAGAACGGCCTTACCCTCCCTTCCTCCTCTCTCCTCTCCCTCTCTCTCCTCCTCCTATTCCCTCCTCTTCCCTCCTCCTCTTCCCTCCTCCTATTCCCTCCTCTCCTCCTCTTTCCTCCTATCTCCTCCTCTCCTCCTCCTATCTCCTCCTCTCCTCCTCCTCTCCTCCCCTACCCTCCACTCTCCTCCTCCCTTCCTCAAGGGCGTGTCCGTTCTGTGTGGTAACGGCGAGTCGACACTGTAAGCGCGTCGCAAGTGGGTATTATGCTATGAGAGCTGAGGACACTCTCCCATTCCGCCTGAGTTCTCTCCCACGTAGCTGGTCAATCACCTCATGAAACCATACCCCTCCGCAATAATTTAAATACAGCATCCACATCGTTGCATGCGCTCAATCCGTGCTTGCCGTTACATCTGCTCGTATCCGTCCATGTCGTGTCGCTCCTTTTTGACACAGTTCCCATTCTGACAACCGAGTCGACTCACTAGCCCAGCAGCTCCTGCTCTCGCGTCACCACATGCCCCCCCCTCTTTCCCGTCCCTGCCCTCTATTGCCTTTCTGCCCTCTATTCCCCTTTCTGCCCTATATTCATTCCTCTTCCTGCCCTCCCTACCCTCCCTACCCTCTTCCTCATCTACCGCCAGCCCGTCACAGCGCCTCTCGTCGGTCGTCCGTCGCTCCGACCAGCAGCAGCAGCAGCGCCAGCGCCAGCTGCAGTGCCGCGCGAGCAGCACGGAGACGGAGGCCCAGGCGGCGGTGTCGGACGACCTGTTCGGCGACTACAAGGCGACGGTCGCCGCGCTCTTCCCCGGCCAGGGCGCGCAGAGCGTCGGCATGGGCGCGGAAGCCGCCGCCGTGCCGGCCGCCGCCGCGCTGTTCTCCAAGGCCAGCGAGATCCTCGGGTGAGTGCTGCGGGCGTGGCGTGTGGTGACGATCGTGTTCTGTCGCGTGTGCGGGGAGGGGGATTGGGGTGGATGGTGGGGGGGAGGGGGTGAGGTTAGGGGTGGGGTGGGGTGGGATGGGGGTTCGAAGATTGCGGCGGGCGGATGCAGTGGGGGAATGGACTTTTTCTGTCAAAGGCTAAGGTTGGACTGACGCCCGGTGTTCGCTTTGCGCTCTGCGGGTGGTACAACGCATATGAATGGTACAACTGCTGCTCTCTGTGTGTGCTAGGACGCCCTCGACCAGGATCGGCCGACGTTCTCTCTTCATTTCTCTTTGTTTCTCTCTTTTCTTTCGTCTTCCCCGCGGCGCGCTCGCCTTCCGGCGCTCATCTTCGCTCCCCCGTCTCCTCCCTTCTTTCCCTTCCTCTTCCCGACCAGCTACGATCTTCTTGACGTGTGCGTTAACGGCCCCAAGGAGCGGCTGGACCTGACGGCCGTCAGCCAGCCGGCGATCTACGTGGCGTCGCTGGCGGCGGTGGAGGCGCTGCGCGCGCAGGAGGGCGGCGCGGCGAAGCTGGCGAGCATCGACGTGGCGGCGGGGCTGAGCCTGGGCGAGTACACGGCGCTCGCGTTCGCGGACGCGTTCAGCTTCGAGGACGGGCTCCGCCTCGTGCAGCTGCGCGGAGAGGCCATGCAGGTGCGCGCGCGGGGGAAGAGGGAGGGAGGGAGAGAGGCAGGGAGGGAGGGAGGGAGGGTGTGAGGGTGGGAGGGTGTGAGGGTGGGAGGGTGTGAGGGTGTGAGGGTGGGAGGGTGTGAGGGTGGGAGGGTGTGAGGGTGGGAGGGTGTGAGGGTGGGAGGGTGTGAGGGTGGGAGGGTGTGAGGGCGGGACGGTGGGAGGTTGTTGGTGAGGGGGCCAGAGAGGCTGTCTCTGGGGTATAAGGGACATGCGACATAATGTGCGCGGGGTTCTGTCGGGTTTCCGCCAACGTGCGTGCTCGTCACGCGCGCCCCCCACGATTCCTTTCTCCGCCCCCTCGCCCTCAATCTTTCCGTCCCTGCCTCTTCTTACTCCCACCCCTCCCGTCTCCTCCCGTCCCTCTCTCCCCTCTCTCCCCCGCTCCACCAGGCGGCAGCGGACGCGGCCCCCAGCGCGATGGTGAGCGTGATCGGGCTTGGCGCGGAAAAGGTGCAGGAGCTGTGCGATGCTGCCAACGAGGACGTGGAGGAGAGCCAGCGCGTGCAGATCGCCAACTTCCTCTGCAACGTGCGTCTGGGGGGGAGGGAATGGGGGATGGGAGTTCGGAAGGCAGGTGGGGTGAGGGAAGGGGAGGGCTTGTAATTGGGTGAGGGTGGATAATGGGGCAAGTAGAGCAGAAAAACAGGATTGGGTGATATACTTGTTCACGGAAAGTAGTATCTACAACCCACCACTTCCCTCCCTTCGTTTGCCCCCATTCCACTCAACCTGTAGCGCTCACTCTCTCCTTTCCTCTTTTTTTGCCTTGCTGTGATGTTTGCAGGGTAACTACGCTGTGTCTGGAGGCGTGGAGGGGTGCAAGGCCGTGGAGGCCAAGGCCAAGTCCTTCAAGGCGCGCATGACAGTAAGCCCCTTTCCCCTCCATTCATCGCCACATTATCCTCCCCTCTGATCTAAGCTCTTTACAATGCTTGCTCCCTGCATCCCATGCCGAGCCCCGTCTCCCTTCCCATTCTATCTCACTTCCCATATCGGCTCCCTTCTCCCCTCCCTCCCCACTCCCTCCCATCCCCTCCTCCCTTCTCACCACCCCCCAGGTGCGACTAGCAGTAGCCGGGGCCTTCCACACGCGCTTCATGGCCCCAGCCGTTCCTCGCCTCGAGGAAGCTCTAGCGGCCACCACCTTCCGTTCCCCCCGCATCCCCATCGTCTCCAACGTGGACATGCGCCCGCACTCGGACCCCGCTGTCATCAAGCGTATCCTCGCCCAGCAGATCACATCGCCCGTGCAATGGGAGGGATCGCTGAAGCAACTGCTGGCCCGGGGGCTCACGGAGAGCTATGAGCTGGGGCCTGGGAAGGTCATTGCTGGGAATATGAAGCGGGTTGACAAAGCTGCCCCTGCTGTTGTCAATGTTTCAGTGTAGAGGGGTTTTTGCGTACGAGGCAGCGCTTTGGAGTGAAAGCTACCTAGTTTGTCATAATAATAAGGTATATTATTTGCAACTGTAAGAGAACAAATTTCTACCCGAGAGGTGTTGAAGAGGCCAGAATAGTGACCCCCTTTTCAAGTTGGACCCAACTCAAAATAGTTAGGCTCAAGAGTGTGTTGGTTGGAAACTTGCAAGAGTTATTTGTTGGGGGGGCAATTGCTGTTTGTGCGATAGTTGGCGACAAATTACGAATGAACATTTTGCATGATTTTCGCAGATCACAAGTCATTCCGCTACCCTGTAAAAGACAAGCTGAGTGTCAAACATGTGTATCTCTAATGTTTGCATAGACTGTATAGGGTCACCCCTTAGAGGGTACAACACTTAGGTATATTTGCTTGTACTCTCTCCCTACTCAATCATTCATTCAGTTCTTACGTTGATATGGTATCACGCGTAGGTTAGAATCCCCCCACCTACCGCTTCCGCCCGTACCCTAGCTACGCCCCGTCGCGCCCCTCCTAGCGCCCCTCGTAGCGCCCTTCCTGGGCCCTGTAGCGCCTCCTAGGCCCGTCGCGCCCCTCCTGGGCCTCGTCGCGCCTCCTAGCCCCGTCGCGCCCCTCCTGGGCCCCGTCGCGCCTCCTAGCCCCGTCGCGCCCCTCCTGGGCCCCGTTGCGCCTCCTAGCGCCCCTCCTGGGCCCCGTCGTCCCTCCTAGCCCCGTTGCGCCCCTCCTGGGCCCCGTTGTCCCTCCTAGCCCCGTCGCGCCCCTCCTGGGCCCCGTTGCGCCTCCTAGCGCCCCTCCTGGGCCCCGTCGCGCCTCCTATCGCCCCTCCTGAGCCCCGTCATGCCGCCTAGGCCCCGTCGCCCTCGCTACGGCCTTGTCGCGCCCTGCCGCGCCCCGTCGCGCCCGCTAGGCCCCGTCGCACCCTTGCTGGCCCCGTCGCACCCTTGCTGGCCCCGTCGCGCCCGCCTGGCCCCGTCGCGGCCAGCCTGGCCCCGCCGCGCCTGCCTGGCCCTGCCGCGCCTGCCTGGCCCTGCCGCGCCTGCCTGGCCCCGCCGCGTCTGCTTGGCCCCGCCGCGTCTGCCTGGCCCCGTCGCGCCTGTCTGGGCCCGCCGCGCCTGCCTGGCCCCACCGCACCTGCCTTGCCCTGCCGCACCTGCCTGGCCCCTCCGGGCCTGCCTGGCCCCTCCGGGCCTGCCTGGCCCCGCCGCGCATGCCTGGTCCCGCGCCCATCCTCTCGACCCCAGCGCCCGTCCTAGCCGGCCCCGCGCTCGTCCTACCGGCCCCCGCGCCCGTCCTACCGGCTCCCTGCGCGCGCTCTGTCCGTCGACCTCTGGCCCCGTGCTCACCTTCCCGCCGGACTGCCGCCGATCTGCGTGCGGCCCGCTCTTTGTGCCTGCTACTGCACTGCGCCCTCCCTGGTACGGTTCTCCATCACCTTTCACTACACTGCACCTCACTGCACCGCCCTGCACCGCGTTGCACCGCACTGTACCGCACTGCACCGCACTTCACCGCACTGTACCGCACTGTACCGCACTGCACCGCACTGTACCGGACTATTCGTACTGCACCGCGCTGCACCGCACTGTACCGCACAGTACCGCACTGCACTTCACTGACCCGCGCTGCGCTGCCTCACCTGGTCCTGCCCTGCACTGTTCCTGATGGAAGCGGAGCTTCGCTTCGACGCTGAAGGCCAGCCACTGGAGTTTGAGGCGTGGCTAGCCGACCTCCGCCGCCACCTCACTGGTCAGCGACAGGATGGCCACTCGCTCTCGGCACATCTTGACGGTACGCTTCCCTGCCCAGACCCCCCTGCTGTGCTGCCCGCTGACCGCACACTTGCTGAGCGCGAGTCTACTGCGGCCGCTGCCCTCGCTCGCTCTGTCTGGCTTTCCCGTGACGATGTTGCACAGCTTGCCAATAGCAATGCCCTCCCCCCGTCTGAGCGCCCTCGCTTTAGGTCTATCACTACCGCCCAGGATTTCTTAGATGCTGTTATCCGGCGCTATTCCGCCCCGCCTGCTGCCTCGGTGGGTCGCCTGATCCTACCGATGCTCTTTCCTGACCTTGCGTCTTCCCCCACTGTTGCTGACCTGGCTGCCCACCTGCGCACGATAGATGAGACCTGGCGCGCTGCCTGCACTGACGCACAGCTTAGAGCCCACCAGCCGCCTCTTACCGCTACCCTCTACCTGCTTGCCACCCGCCTCCCTGACCGCCTTGCCGCTGCTCGTGACCGCTTCCTTAGCATTCACCCTGGTGACCTCACCCTCACAGACTTTGTAGACACCCTGACTGTTATAGAGACCCGCCACCGCTCTATCGCCCAGGCGAGCGGTACTGTGCCGGTCCCTATCTTTCAGGGTTGTGCCCCCGCTCAGTGCACCTTCTCCGATGGTTCTGCAGCTGTGGCTGAGACCGCCGCTGCAGCGCAGTTCCGTCCGGGGAAGGGTCGCCGCCCCAAGGCTGGGCGCGGCGGAGGAGGTGGGGGTGCAGGTGGAGGTGGTGGTGGAGTCGGGTCGTCTGGTGGTGGAGCGGACGAGGGGACCCTGCCAGGTCCAGCTAAGCAGCCGCCCCAGCAGCAGCAGTAGTCGCAGCAGCCGCAGCAGCCGCCCCAGCCGCAGCAGCCGCCGCAGACGAGGCAAGCGAGTGCCCTCCCGCCCAGGTGGCCTGGCGCTGGTTGTGGTCGTACGCGTGGTGATGTGCCAGGTGGCGGTGCGGGAGGCGCGCGCTGTCAGTACCAGATCCAAACCGGTCCTCGCCGCGATTTCGTTTGCGGTAAGATCGGTCACGCCACTGCCTGCTGTTTTCGTCGCCTGGACGACTTGTTTCGTCAGCGCTTCGGCCCGTCGCCAGACCTCCCGGACTGGCACAGTTGGCTTAGTCGTAGAGTTCAGATCTTTGACATGGACATGGATGCCATTGTTTCTGCCCTGCATGTGATGTATGCTGATGACTCTAGTGTGCTCCCCTCTTATTACTCCTTGCTGCCTAGTGTAAGTGTGCCTAGCTTAGCCTCCCCTGCTGCGTCCGGCGTAGGAGCTCCCGCTTTGTTTAGCCTTGGTGTTTCCACTGTCGCCCCGTCGCCAGACGCCATGCTTCGCTTTCCTTCATCTTGGACTCTAGCGCTTCCCGGTGCTTCTTCCGCGACTCCACTACGCTGACGCCTCTTCCTGTTCGTGCTGCCGTTTCTCTTGCTGACCCCTCCAACGGTCCAGTAGTCGCCCGCAGTTCCACCACCCTTCCCTTTCCGGCGGTTCCTTCGGGCTCTTTAACAGGTCTGCATATCCCCTCGTTCTCCAGGAACCTAGTTGGTGTCGGCTGCCTCCAGGACCTTGGCGTCACCACTACGTTCCCCGGTCACGAGCGGTATGCTGTCTGTACCGAGGCCGCCACTGGTGCCCCCCTGTCCACGTTCCCCCTAGACCTAGTGTCCGGCCTGTTCACCTTGGACACCGTGACCCCCCCGGCTGGCGTGCCCCTTCAGGTTGCTGCGTCTACCTAGGTTGCTGCTGCCTGCTCCTGTCGGTCCCTCACTCACCCGACTCTCCTTTGGCACCACCGCCTAGGTCACCCTACACTCCCGCGTCTGCGTCACATGTCCCAGCACGGTCTTGTCCTTGGTCTCTCTTGTTCGTTCCTCGCTTTTCCCTCCTCCCCCGCCCCACCTTGCACGCCTTGTGTCGAGGGTCGGCTTCGCCGTGCCCCTCACTCCTCCTCGTTTCCCCCTACCGCCGCGCCGCTGCAGACCCTGCACATGGACGTCTGGACCGCGCCCCCGTCCATGGGCCGCGTCGAGAGCGCTACTTCCTCGTGCTTGTCGACGACTTTACTCGCTACACCACAGTCTTTCCCCTGGAGTGAAAGGCCGACGTGCCTGACGCTCTCATCCCCTGGCTTGTCTCTGCTCGTGTCCACCGAGGTCTCCCTGTCTTGCGTCTTCACTCCGACCGTGGTGGCGAGTTTGCCTCAGGTGTCCTTGGTCGCTTCTGTCGTGCAGAGGGCATCACCCAGACGTTCACCCTGCCGGACTCCCCACAGCAAAATGGGGTCGCTGAGCGACGCATCGGTTTGGTCATGGAGGTGGCTCGCACCTCCATGATCCATGCCGGTGCACCCCATTTTCTGTGGCCATTCGTCGTGCGCTACGCTGCTCACCAGCTTAACCTGTGGCCGCACCCTTAGCGGCCGCAGGTTTCGCTGACCCTTCGTTGGACCGGGTCTCCTTTTGACGCGTCTGCGTTCCACGTCTGGGGCTGCCTTGCTCACGTCCGTGCCTCTGGCACGGACAAGCTTACAAGCTCACGTTCCGCACCCTTCCCTGCGTCTTCCTAGGTTTCCCCCTTGACGCGTCCGACTGGCACTTCTACCACCCGCCGTCTCACCGGTTCTTTCACTCTCGCGACGTCACCTTTGACGAGTCTGTCTCCTTCTACCGTTGCTTCCCCCACCGCAGTCCCCCTGTCACCCCCCCCCTGTTCCTGGTCACTCCTTCCCCGGTGGTTTCCCCCCCCCCTCCCTCCCCCTCCCCGTCCTGCCCCCTCCGGTGTGTCCCACATCACCCCTCTCCCGTCGGTTATCCCGGTCGAGGAGTCCTCTAACTCTGGTGGTCCTGCGGCGCAGTCCTCACCGTCTGCCCCTCTCCAGGTGTCTCCTCCTCCGCCGCCTCTGCAGCCGCCGTCGCCTCTACCTCTGCAGCCGCAGTCGCCTCTCCCTCTGCAGCCGTTGTCTCCTCCGTCGCCGCAGCCGGTCGTTGCGTCTGGGGGTGCTGGTGGTGGAGTGGGTACTAGTCCCTGTGGCCCTGCGGGTGGTCCCGGTGCTGGAGGGGCTTCGGGGTCTGAGGGTGTTCCTTCTGGGGCTGCAGGCGTGGAGTGTTTCGACGGTAGCCGAGGAGTAGCTTGCGGTCCGGGTGTCGGTGTTGTGCCGCCGCAGCAGCAGTCACCGCCGGTGTCAGCCCTTTGCCTGCTAGGCCTTCCGTCCCCTGACCCTGCGTCTGTTCCTCTCCTGCCGTCTCCTCCTCTTCCCGTCTACGGCCCTGTGTTCCCTCTGCCGGACTCGTCCCCCGCTCATCTTCCCCCTCGCTCCCCCCTTGTGTCCCCTCCTCTGTCTCCTGACCGGACTCCTCCAGCTCACGTCTGGTCTCGCCGTCCCTCCCGTGCTCGGCCTGTCTCCCCTGTCTCGTGCTCTCACCCTATGTTGCTTCATTCCCACGCGTCTCGTTCTCCCCTTCTCCCGTTGCCCCGTCAGTCCTCCCTTGTCGTTGCTCCCCCCCCTCTGTCTGACTACCTGCATGCCGCCCGTCCTCTTGTTCCTCGGGTCCTTGCCTCCCTCGTTACTGACCCGTCTGTTTCGGTTTCGAGTCTTGACGCTCTTGTCGCTGCGGTCGCTGACTTCGCCTCTACCTGCCGCCTTGACTACGCCACAGCTCTGGTCTCTGATCCTGCCTGTCCTCCGTCTGTCGGGGGTGCTCCTGCCCTCGGCAGTGACGTCCTGGAGGACCGCCAGTTCAAGCTTGCTTTCCTGTCCGAGGCTGCTCCCCATCTCTTTTCCATGTTGCTAGTCCCTGAGGGGGACCCAGACGCTTTCGACATCCCGACCCCTCGCACTTACGCTGAGGCGACCTCGCGACCCTGGGCCTCCCAGTGGATAGCTGCCATGGAGCAGGAGATGGCATCTTGGAGATCCATCGGCACCTTCGTCGATGCAGTTCCCCCGCCTGGGGTGAACGTAGTCGATGGCCGCTGGCTCTACAAGGTGAAGTGCCCTCCTTGAGAGCCGCTTGTATTCAAGACGCGCTACGTGGCTAGAGGTTTCAGTCAGCGTGAGGGGGTGGACTTCTTCCAGACCTTCGCTCCGACCCCGAAGATGACTACTCTTCGGATTCTGCTATACGTAGCAGCTCAGCGTGACTACGAGCTTCACTCCCTCGACTTCTCCACTGCCTTCCTTCATGGCAGCCTACACGAGCAGGTCTACCTGCGTCGCCCTCATAGCTTTACTGACACCTTCCCTCCTGGGACCCAGTGGCTCCTGCGACGTCCCGTCTACGGCCTCCGGCAGGCTCCCCGTGAGTGGCACGACACGCTGCGTGCTACCCTTTCTGACCTGCAGTTCTTTCCGTCCTCTGCAGACCCCTCACTCTTCGTTCCTGCTAACCAGACTCCGTTCTACATCCTTGTTTACGTGGACGACCTGGTCTTTACCACACCAGACAGGGACGCACTGGCCCCCGTGAAGGCAGAGCTGCTGAAGAGACACACTTGCACTGACCTTGGAGAACTGCGCCATTACCTTGGCTTGCAGATCTCCAGGGACAGAGCAGCGCGCACCATCACCTTGACTCAGTCACACTTGGTGCGCCAGGTCCTTCAGAGGTTCAGCCTTCAGTTCTCCTCTGCACAGCCCACCCCTCTGCCTGTAGACCACAGACTCTCCGCTCCAGTTCCTGAGGAGTCAGTAGAGCCCAGTGGTCCCTACGCAGAGCTGGTGGGTTGCCTCATGTACCTGATGACTTGCACTCGTCCAGATCTCGCATACCCTTTCAGCATCCTGACTCGCTTTGTGGCCACAGGCAGGCACCGACCGCAGCACTGGTCTGCCGCTAAGAGGGTTCTGCGTTATCTTGCTAGTACATCGGGCATGGGGTTAGTGCTTGGAGGACGCAGGCCAGTGGTCCTTACTGGACACACAGACGCTTCGTGGGCAGACGACGCTGAGACACTCAGGTCTACCCAGGGCTACTGCTTCAGCCTTGGCTCAGGTGCCGTCTCGTGGAGAGCTACCCGCTCCTCGTCTGTTGCCCAGTCCAGCTGTGAGGCCAAGATCTACGCCGGTGCCATGGCGGCTCGGGAGCTCCGCTGGCTGTCCTTCTTGCTCAGTGACTTAGGTGAGCAGCCTAGCTCTGCCCCGGTCCTGTACGCTGACAACAGGGCCATAATCCTCCTGTGCCAGGAGCCTCGACTCGAGGCCAGAGCGAAGCATATCCAGCTGCGGTACTTCCTCCTGCGCGAGCTACAGCAGCGCCGCCAGGCTCGTGTAGTACACTTGGCCTCCGGTGCCAACACAACTGATATCTTTACGAAGGCGCTTGCGCCTAAAGATCATCAGCGGCACAGTGTACAGCTCGGTCTAGTTCCTGTAGCCTCTCACTTGCTAGGGCCTTGACTTTGTACTGTCCTATATATCTATACGTACTCAGACTGGACTTGTGTCCTCTCCAAGTGGCTGGACTAGTAGTGCCACCCTGGTCTTGTTCTTGCCTTGCCTGTACTCCTTTTGACTGGTCTTTAGACCCTTGTCTCAGTGGCTGGACTAGTAGTGCCACCCTGAGCTGCTTGTTCAGGACCTGCCCCTATGCAGTCTAGGGGGTGTGTCAAACATGTGTATCTCTAATGTTTGCATAGACTGTATAGGGTAACCCTTTAGAGGGTACAACACTTAGGTATATTTGCTTGTACTCTCTCCCTACTCAATCATTCATTCAGTCTTACGTTGATATTGAGGACCTTTATTTTGAGAGCCGTAGGCACGTATTTCCCCGCAACCTGCTTCCATGGAGGTGTTGTATCCGTACTGTACTCAGGAAAGCAATATCACTTGACACAGGGTGATTGAAACATATCCTCGAAGAACGAACAAATGAAATTTAGTAAATGTTATCTACACAAACAATTAATCTGTGATAGGATGGAGGTCAAAATCACCCCCAAAATCCACAACTATGCACCGTGGTAGCGTGCTTTCTTCAGAGCAGTCAAAAGGTCCCCCGGCATGATAGGTTTGGCGAGGACCCCATCCATGCCGGCCTGAGCACACGCCCGCCGCACATTGCCATCCACATCTGCTGTGAGAGCCAGCACACAGCAGCGCCGCAACCACCTGCTGCTGCCACCCGCACGTGCACTCGCAGGGCTCCCAGAACCAACAGTTTCTTCCCGGGGAGATGGCGAGCTGACTGATACTTGCAGTTGCATGCGCTCAGCAGGCTGGGAGGCTTTGTGTGGAGCATTTGCAGTGTGGGAATGTGGCTGCACAGGTTCAAGTGTGGGGCTGGCCCGAGCCCTCCAAGCGCTGCATTCCGCTTCCATGGCTCGGATACGCCGCGCCGTCTCGTACCTGCATGGGGACGGGTGGCAAGGGATTGGCAAGCATGGGGTGGATCGAGTGGCAAGGGTGAGTTTGACATCCAGAAAGGCCTTTTTTCCTAGATAAAGAAAGAAGTAGAAAATACAAAATTTGTGGTCTGGAAAGAGTGAAAGACAGGCGCACCGAAGACTAGAATTGGTTCAGGGAGCACCACAAGAATAATCACACACAAGTGTGTGCACGCACCCGTCCATATCTGGCATTTGAAGGTCCAGCAGCACGAGCGACACGGCACGCACTGGCTCTTGCTGCTCGTCCACGTGCTGCTGCTGCTGCAGGCGCCCATCCCCCTCCCCCTCCCCCTGCCCCTTCCGCCTGGCGGCGGCTATCTGCGGGCGCAGCGCATCCAGCGCGTGCGCGCCGCTGTCCGCCATGAGCACACGCGCCCCCAGCCCCAGCAGCGTTCTCTTGGCCACCATGCGGTTCACCACGTTGTCGTCCACCACCAGCACCGCCTGCTGCCCCACCACCCCCCGCAGCGCCGCCACCGCCGCCTCCAGGGACCCCGGCAACGCTGCACACGGCGACACAGACAGCGCTGACAGAGGCAGGGAGGAGGACCGCGCATGGGCAGTGGTGCCGGGTGCAGGCAGAGAGGCAGAGGCTAAGGAGTTTGCTGAGGAGGAGGAGGAGGAGGAGGAGGAGGAGGAGGAGGAGGAGGAGGAGGAGGAGGAGGAGGAGGAGGAGGAGGAGGAGGAGGAGGAGGAGGAGGAGGAGGAGGAGGATGCAGAAATGGTGCTGGAGGTCGGGTTGCAGGGAGGAATGATGGAGGTCGCTGTGGCAGGTGCAGCAGGTGCAAGGGAGGGAGATGGGGTTGGATCGCTGCCACGTGGGCAGGCAGGTGGTTCTTGCATGGTGCAGGAGAAAGTTGTGACGGTGAACGGCGTGGCTGAGAAAGGCGTGCCGGAGGTGGCTCCGGTGGGAGTGAGAGTGAGAGAGGCTGGAGCAGGGGACGATGGTGAAGCAGTGAAGAGCTGCAGGATAGAGCGGATCACGGGTTGCATGGAAGAAATCCAACATGGTTAGAGAGAGTGTGATTGCGAAGGCCGAGAAAACAGGATGGACGCTGAAGTGAAGACCCGAAATATACCTGGCAGAACCCCCTCCTCTCCCTGATTCCACTCACCTGCTGCAGGCAGTGTGCGGTGTGTGTGACAAGCCAAGGGTGCGGCAACATGGCCTTAAAGCCCATCCTGTGCATCTGCTCTCCATCCATGCCGCCAGCCTTGGCGCCTGTCAGCACCACCACTGCTCGCCCTGCTTCCCGCCGCTCCATGCCCCCACTCCCCTGCCCCTGGGAGCTGGCAACAGCAGCAGCAGCCTGGTGCGCGAGCTGAGAGCCCAGCGCAAGTCCGGTGCGCGGGCCAAAGGCATCCAGGTCCACCAGCACCACGTCCCACCGTCCTCTGTCAGAGGTGCTTTCTTGCATCTGCATGAGCTGCATGGCTTGTGATTGCGTGCGAGCCACTGACACCTCCAAGCCCAGATAGCGCAGGCACCCACTCACAGCCTGGAACACAGACAAGGGGAGACGAGAACAGGTGAAGAATCCGATTGAGCAGTGAGGAGAAGATGCTGCCAAGAGAAAGCAAATGCTAGATAAAGTTAGGGGCGAGAGGAGGGCAGCGGGATATGGTTTGGCGCAGCGACAGACAGAAAAAGAAAACCTTAAGAAGAGATTGATGCAGTGGTTGGATGAGTAGCCTAACTACCAACCAATGCATGACACGGGCTTTCTTACGTGCACTATGGTTGTAACCCCGAGCTATTTGTTGCCTCTCACCTGTGCTCTCAGCGCCATGGCATCCAGTAACAGCGCTCTCTTGCCCTTCACCAGGGACCAGATCGCCTTGCGGTGAAGCACCCACTCCTGCACCTCCACACTCGCACCCCCACTCGCCGCCACACCACCACTACCACCACTGGTCCTGCTGCCACCTGCAGCAACAGCGTCTGTGCCGGACAGGTGGCAGGCGGCCATGGGAAGGGCGACGAGGATGGAGGTGCCCACGTTGTGCTCCGTTGCTATTCCCATGGCCCCCCTCATTAGCTTCACCTGCCACCCACGCACATGCAGAGGCACAGGCACAGGCACACGCACATGCGGACGCGCAAGCACACAAGCACACACACTACCAGCATATCAGACGTGCACGGTGAAGAACCAAGACGATTCCATCGACCATTATCAGGAAATGGCGTGCATGCCGGACAGTGGCGCATAGCATGCGACGCAACATGGCATGCATGCAGAAGTCTATTTATAAGGCGCACTGACCAGGCCTGTGGAGAGCAGGAAGCGGACTGGGTAGGGCTCCCAGGCAGGCGCAGAGGAGGGGAGGGAGGTAGGTGCATCGGTGTCAGGCCAGCAGTTGGAGGGGCAATGGCGGGGAGACGCAGGGGAGCATAGTGCAGGCAGTGACATCGGCTGCTGTTGCTGCTGCTGTAGTTGCTGTTGTTGCTGATGTTGCTTCTGTTGCTGCTGCTGGGGAAGGGAACGTGAAGGGTAGCACGGGGAGAGGTAGTGGAGAGATTGTTACTGCAATGAGAGGCTATGGTCACGACATGGAACCCTATTGAGTCGACTCAAAAGTCATTTGCCACGTAAGGACCATGGCAACCAGATGGTGTTGACTGAAAGGGACTGAGATGAGAGGGGGACTATGGTCATGCCAGGAGAATGTTCAGAGGAGAGGGAGAGGGAGTTAATGTTGGCAATGTTTGGCTGATCAAGGCAATAGAAGCAGTAGAGTAGAAGAGAATGTGTGATGTCAGAAAATGCATCACACGAACATGACGATGAACACACATGCAGGCACATGCACATGCACACACGCGCGCGCACGCTCACTCGCACATGCACATAAAGAAGCTCGTAGTTTGCAGCGGTTGTGGATGTGTGCTACAGCCAGAGAAGCCAAAGAATGGCATGGCATCGTAACATGTGGCATGGCGCAGCATGGCACAGCATGGCACATCATGGCACAGCATGTCACAGCATGGCATAGCATGGCACATCATGGCACAGCATGGCACATCATGGCACAGCATGGCACATCATGGCACAGCATGGCACATCATGGCACAGCATGGCACATCATGGCACAGCATGGCACATCATGGCACAGCATGGCACATCATGGCACAGCATGGCACATCATGGCACAGCATGGCACAGCATGGCACATCATGGCACATCATGGCACAGCATGGCACAGCATGGCACATCATGGCACAGCATGGCACATCATGGCACAGCATGTCACAGCATGGCATAGCATGGCACATCATGGCACAGCATGGCACATCATGGCACAGCATGGCACATCATGGCACAGCATGGCACATCATGGCACAGCATGGCACATCATGGCACAGCATGGCACAGCATGGCACATCATGGCACAGCATGGCACATCATGGCACAGCATGGCACATCATGGCACAGCATGGCACATCATGGCACAGCATGGCACATCATGGCACATCATGGCACATCATGGCACATCATGGCACAGCATGGCACATCATGGCACAGGATGGCACATCATGGCACAGCATGGCACATCATGGCACAGCATGGCACAGCATGGCACATCATGGCACAGCATGGCACATCATGGCACAGCATGGCACATCATGGCACAGCATGGCACATCATGGCACAGCATGGCACATCATGGCACAGCATAGCACATCATGGCACATCATGGCACAGCATGGCACAGCATGGCACATCATGGCACATCATGGCACATCATGGCACAGCAGCGCACGGCAGGGCATGACATGGTTGTAGGTGCGCTGTCTGGTGAACAGCCCTACCAGCCCTCTCAGTGCAACAGGTCTCTGTGTGCGATACAGCGACACAAGGCACTGTGTGGAGTTGCATCTCACAACTTGCCACAGCATAGCATGGAGGGCATGGAGGGCATGGAGGGCATAGAGGGCATGGAGGTAAAAGGCAACCACCGTGGGCTCTCTGGTGGACAGCCCTCTCTGCAGCACTCACCGCGCCCTCTCGATGGAAGCCCCCTGTGTGCAGCACTCACCGTGCCCTCTCGATGGAAGCCCCCTGTGTGCAGAACTCACCGTGCCATGGGTTGAAACCTCTGTGTGCAGCACTCACCGCAGCCTCTTGATGGGAGCCCCCTGTGTGCAGCACTCACCGTGTGCGCGCCGTGTTGAGAGCCCTCTGTGTGCAGCAGCACGCCTGCCTTGCCCTGCGCTGCTGCCTGCCCTTCCGGATCCAGCACCCACTGCAGCTCCTCCTGTGGAATGCCACACCCCGTGTCCTCACACACCATCACCACCAGCACTCCCCCTTCCTCTCCTCCTCCCCCTTCCACTTCCCTATACCTCTCCCATTCCTCCATCTCGTTACATCCCCCTTCAATCCCTATCCCAGCCATCTCTTCCATCCCACCCCTCAATGCTCCACCCGGCCCTCCGTCTCCTTGACACCCCTCAACGCTCACTGTGGCATGAGCCAAGCCTGCACCACCACCACTGCCAGCGCCACCACACCCTCCAAATGCAGTGGGAGCAGAGTGAGCACCTGTGCCAGTCGTTCTTTGCCAGAGTTCCTTCAGCGTGCGAAGCAGCCAGCCAAGGCGACGCCAGGCGGTCGACTCGTCGTCCCTCTCTATCCTATCTACCAGCACATCATCAGCACATGTGTCCACAGGAGTGCGCATCACGGCGGCATCACTGAACCGACTCAAGCACTCATCCAGCTCATGCAGCACTGCGGCTGCTGACTCACCTTGCCGGTCACTGCCGACACCCCTTCCCCTGGCTCCACTCCTGCACCTATCTAAGTCTACCCTTCCTGCCCTGCCCTCGGCTCTTTCATCGGATACTGCTTCAGTCAGAACGGAATAGCTTGCTGCGTCCACTGGCCCTGGCCCTGGCCCTGGCCCTCCCAGCTGTGCTTCGAGCGTGTGGGAGGAGAGGAGTGAAGAATGAGACGATGGGGAACACAACTCGGGGAGGGAAAGACGAGCAAAGAGCTGCCTCCTATGGTCGCCAAAACTGCTATTGCTGTCGCTGCTGCTACCGCTGCAGTGGCAGTACGCCTCATGTAACCACGATGGTAACCTGGCCCAGCGGCAGGGCTGCTTCGGGGCCATGGGGACGCACCACACTCTGAAGGCCACGTGTCCTGAGACAGTGGTGCGGATGCCATGGCCTGGCAAAGGGCAGGGCGGCGCGCAGGGCAGGGCAGTGCAGGGCAACACAGAGGGATGCGAAGGTCGAAGCAAAGGGGCATGGTCAGGGCAAGGGTAGGGCGGAACGCAGAGCAGGGCGACACAGGGAGGGGCCGAGGTGGAAAAACAGTGACCTGGGAACTCGGGTGGCATGGGTGGCATGAGTGACATTGGTGGCATGGGTGACATGAGTGACATTGGTGGCATGGGTGGCATGAGTGACATTGGTCGCATGGGTGGCATGGGTGACATGGGTAAGTTTACCAATCTGTCCACGCATATCTGGTAAATATACCTCACACAGAGCCTCACGACTGGATACAGCGCCCTCCTACAGAAATCACATTGCCCTCCCCGGCCACTCAGCCACTCACTCAAGAGCTCCCTCACGAGTACTGTGCTACTCCTCTTCACCCTCACGCACTGTATGTGAGCTCTCACTAGCAGAAATGGAAGGTTCTTTCATCTGACGGCATGGTACTCACTGATGAGCTCCCTCACGAGCACCGTGCTACTCATAGCCTCCCTCTCATATGCTACTCATAGGGCTTTACCATCTGACGGAATGGCACTCACTGATGAGCTCCCTCACGAGCACCGTGCTACTCATAGCCTCCCTCTCATATGCTACTCATAGGGCTTTACCATCTGACGGAATGGCACTCACTGATGAGCTCCCTCACGAGCACCGTGCTACTCATAGCCTCCCTCTCATATGCTACTCATAGGGCTTTACCATCTGACGGAATGGCACTCACTGATGAGCTCCCTCACGAGCACCGTGCTACTCATAGCCTCCCTCTCATATGCTACTCATAGGGCTTTACCATCTGACGGAATGGCACTCACTGATGAGCTCCCTCACGACTTGAGCGAGTCTGAGAGGATCGCCCAGCAGCACCTCGGGCACACTGCAGTCCACATGGCACAGCACTGCCACGCACGGCACGGGAGGCAAGTGAGAGGCGAGGGAGAGGCGAGAAACGAGTGACTATTTGGGGAGGGCCCAGTGTGGCGTGGTGAGGGAGGGGAGGGGGGCATGCTGTGGAGAAAGTAGAAGAAATGTTCTGACACAACCTGGGCACATCTGCGCCACCCATATACTACACCACAAGGAGCGGCACGGCGAGGGAAAGGGAATAGGATACGAGGGAGGATGGGGGACTGAACGAGGAGCATTTGCGCAGCATGCCCGGCACTGGCCACACCATGTGGCACACCACACTGCCACTGCGTATACCTGCAGTGCGCTTGGATTGGATTGGATTGTGTGGGGTTAGATTGGATTGGATTGGATTGGCTTGGATTGAAATCTGAGAGCAGGTGGGGGAAGTGAAGGCGTGCAGGTGGGTGGTTACAGTTACAGGAGATGCCATCGCAGCGCTAGTACCACATAATGAGGAGTCTATTCTCGAGGAGCCTAAAAAATGGACTCCTCACGCGTGAATGAGTACAGGAACTGCCACAGCAGCGTTAGTACCTCATGATTTTGCAGGGTGTTTTTGGGAATTCTCAAAAACACCCTGCAAAATTGAGTACAGGAAATGCCATTGCAGCGATTGTACCTCATGATCACACATGGTATGCACAAGCACAACCCTCCCATGCTGTCTCATGAAGCGAATCTGCGATGGGTAGGTGCCGCCTAAGTGGTGTGGTGCTTCCACACACTGACTCTCCTGCTTCATGTCGTGCTTCCCCCTTTTCTCCACCTTTTCTTAACTAACCTTCCTCCCTGCCCTCCTTCTTCCTTTGTCCATTCCGTCTCTGGTAGGTGATGACTGCTGCTGTGGGACCAAGCACCCTTGCCTGTTACAAGCCTCTTCCTGGTTGCTCAGATCCACGTGGGACTGAATTCCCAGACTGCGGGACTCTAGTAGGCGTAGAGTGTGATTGCAGTATAGTAGGAAAACATACAAGCGAGAAACGATTCGCCTACTGAGTCTCAGTCTATTTACACCTCAGTCTCCCCTGGTACCTTGCCTCTCTCCCATCCTTTCCTAGGGAACTGAGATTCCCTGGTCCCTGCCTTTCGTCAGATGGGGCTATTGCTGATGTCCCTTCCGCCCCCACCTCGTTCTTGCTCGCGCCTCGAAATTGTAAGGTCCCATTATCCTCGCGGCCCGATCCCTGAGCTCCTTCATACTTTGTACAGTACAGCACTGTACCTCTTTATTTCAATTATGCACTTCTTTCTTCTGATAATTCTCTGCTTCACTCACCTCTTCCCCTGCTGCTGTGTTAACCGTGGGGAGGCTCATGCCTTCCAACGGGTACCGCGACATTCATCCTCCCTCTCCTCCCCTTCCTGTGCTCCCTCATTCCCTCCTCCCCTGCTACTGCTTCCCCTGCGCCCAGCTTCAAACCCCTTCCCCCTCTTGGAGGCCTTGGACAGCAGGTCCACTCCCCATGATACACCACCATACACCTGGCAGCACTCACGCTGCAGGCCCCTCTTGGACGCCCCTCTTCGACGCCCCCCTTGGACGCCCTGCGACTCACATTGGATGCCCCTCTTGGAGGCCTTTGGCAGCAGGTCGCGCGCGACCATGTCGACGCAGTGGCGAACGGAGAGTGGCAGTGTCTCCAGCGACAAGCGGCCGGCCTGCAGCTTGGCGAGGTCGAGCACGGAGTTGAGCTGCGCCACGATGGCCGCCGCACACTCCTTCGCTGTTGCCAAATCTCGGTCCTGCGGCGGCCCCAGTGCGCTCTCCAGCAGCGCATCCATCATGCCTAACCGGGGAGGGGAGGGGGGAGGGGAGGTGGGGGAGGAGAGGTGGGGTAGGAGAGGGGAGTTAATACGAACCAAAGGCAGCAGCGCATCCATCATGCCAGCTCGCAATCCGGCCGTCCATCATGCCTTAAAGGACGGGGGCATGGGGGCTGGGGGGAAGGAGGAGAAGGGGAGTGAGAGAAGCGGGAGGGGGGGTTCGGTAACATGACTTTGTGTAACATTTCTCGTTGGCCCGGGCCCTGCTGTGCTGCCAACTCGCTCTCCAGCAGGGCGTCCATCATGCCTTGGGAAGGGGAGATGTTGGTCAGTTGGAAGCAACTTGCTTCTTGAAGAAACCGCGCAAGAGAGACGACCGCACATGACCACATGACCACATGACCCACGATGACCACATGACCCACGATGACCACATGACCCACGATGACCACATGACCCAAGATGACCACATGACCCACGATGACCACATGACCCACGATGACCACAAGGCATCATTCGAGATGACTTTTGAGTCGACTCAAAAGTCATCTCGTTACAATGTCACACGGAACTTTCGCTTCAAGAAGAACCATTCTCGCTTGGAGGCTGCCGAAGAGAGCTGGAAATTTCTTATTTCTGCTCATAAGTGTTAGACTACAGTATATTTGTACTGTTTTGTTTTTCTCTTTTCCCTGGCCATCGTCGAGACCCCGCAGAGGAATGCCTCGCGAGGAGTCCTCGAGGTGGTATTTATAGGCTAGCTAGTCTTGCTTATTTCTTTGTGGTCTGAAGAAGGCTCTCGAGCCGAAACCGGTTATTATCAAATCTTCACAAAGATTTTTCAAAAAGCAAGTTCTACACTCTGTTTTTTACTTCAGCGTTTTCTTGAGTTGCTGCCACGTGAAGACCTATGGCACCCAAGTGGTGTTCACTATGACCCACGATGACCACATGACCCACGATGACCACAAGGCATCATTCGTGTGCACGCACCTTGCATGCCCACGATGGGCGTGCGCAGCTCGTGCGCGAGGCTGGCCACGGTGTTGCTCTTGGAGCGGTCAGACTTCTCCAGCACCGCAGTGCACCGCTCCACCTGCCTCACAGCCGTCAGAGTCTCAGACCGCTTGCGCGCTAGCAGGAAGATGATCAGCGTGAGCAGCACCGCCACCACCAGCACCAGCAGCGCTACCAGCACCGGCGCCCACAGCAGCTTCCACTGACTGCCGCTGTCAAGGAATCTGCAGCACACGCACCACCGGGGGAGGTCGGACGGCTGTTGGAGTGAGCTCAAGTGACGAGACAGGTGGGCTCTTGAGGAAGTGCAGAGAGCGGGGGTTGCGAGGACAGTTGAAATGCAGTGCAAGGACGTGTGTCCAGGTGAGCAGGTGGGTGGACGCTTCTCTAGGTAAGCAGGTGAGGGGAGGGGGTCTGGCTGGAGGGAAGGATGGTCAGCTGCAGGCACCGCGGACGTTGGGGAGAGGTCCAAAGAAGTCCGCGAGTGAGTTTCGCAGGGCGAGATAGCATTGCGAGGTACGGCACACAGCATCAACAGGCGTACTGCGCATAGGATGTATGTATGGTACGCAGAGAGGACGGATAAGTAAGGATCACCCCCTTGTCTGCCTTCCTACAAGTACCTGCAGTGAGCTTCAATGGTCCTCTGGCAAAAGGGCTGTGGGAATGGTTTCACGTCCTTGTGGCCTGGCGCTATGGACGTGGAGTGCAGCCATGTGACGGGGCCGCTGAGACTGCCCTCGCCCCGCTTGCTGGCGTTGGTGCCGAATATGAGCACAGGGGCGTCGGGCTCGGTCATGTCGTAGAGACTGAATGAGTACTCGCTGGTTGCTGCATGTAGGAGGAGCAGATAGCACGTGGGAGGGCGGATTGCACGTGGGGGGCGGATTACATGTGGGAGGAGCAGATTGGTCTTGAGTCGACTCAAAAGCAGAATATGAGCACTGGGGCGTCAGGCTTGGTCATGTTGTAGAGATTGAATGAGTACTCGCTGGTTGCTGCACGTGGGGGGAGCAGATTGGATGTGGGGGGAGTGGATTGGATGTGGGGGGAGCAGATTGCCCATGAGGGGAGCAGATTGCACGTGGGGGGAGCAGATTGCACGTGGGGGGAGCAGATTGCACGTGGGAGGAGCAGATTGCACGTGGGAGGAGCAGATTGCACGTGGGGGGAGCAGATTGCACGTGGGAGGAGCAGATTGCACGTGGGAGGAGCAGATTGCACGTGGGAGGAGCAGATTGCACGTGGGGGGAGCAGATTGCACGTGGGGGGAGCAGATTGCACGTGGGAGGAGCAGATTGCACGTGGGGGGAGCAGATTGCACGTGGGAGGAGCAGATTACACGTGGGAGGAGCAGATTGCACGTGGGGGGAGCAGATTGCACGTGGGAGGAGCAGATTGCACGTGGGGGGAGCAGATTGCACGTGGGAGGAGCAGATTGCTCGTGGGAGGAGCAGATTGCACGTGGGGGGAACAGATGGGGGAGCAGATTGCACGTGCGTGGCACACAGCCAGCTGCAGAATTAACTATGTTGGTATGACAGAGCATGGCACAGGATATTGGACTAGGAGAGATTAATTGGCAAAGGACAGCAAAGGGAGAACGAGCAGCGGCTGACATTTGGCAAACACTAGTCCGTGCCAAATTTGAATCTCGCACCTCCAATCTCAGCTCTGTTCTGCCCCCATCCTGCTCTCCTCCTCCATCCTGCATCCCCCATCCTGCATCCCCATCCTGCTCTCCTCCTCTCCTCGCCTCTCCTCGCCACTCGTCATCCCCTCTCCCCTCTCCCTTCTCCCCACTCGCCTCTCGCCTCTCCCCTTTCTCTTCCCCTCCCTTTCGCACCTTGGTTGAGCACGTCCTTGAGTGCGTGGGAGATGAGTGTCTCCGTGTCGATCGCCGCCACTATGGCCCCAGCGTTGCTTGCCACGGCTTGCTCTAGCGACGGCTGCCGGGGAAACGGCGAGCGAAACATGGGGATGGCGTACGCTGCTTGGGGGGGGGGGGAAGAGGGGCACCGGGAGAGCAGGAGCATTAGGGCGGGACGAGGGGACAAGAAGGGAGGAGGGTGGGGGGGGGGAGGGAATGGGTGAGAGCGAGGGAGAAACAGAGCAGGGTAAACCGAAGGAGAAAGCGGGCGGAGGAAAGGAGAGGGAGCAGGTGTCATACTCAGGCTGAAAGCTAAGGGCGTCCTGAAGTTTGAGTGAAGTCGAACTATCCAAATTGGGAGCAGAAACAAAAATCACTAGAGAAGGGGCGTTAAACACTGGAAATGAGCAAGGGACACAAAGGCAGGAGGAAGAAACAGGAAAGGGGAGGAACGGAACGGAACGGACCAAACCCGGAGTGTGTGTTGGGGAAAACTAGAGGCGGCAGGGCAAAGCGCTGGCCCGACAGCAGGAACTGGTCGGCTGTGGGTTCGCGGAAGAAGTCAGTGCAGGGCGGGAAGGCGTAGGGCGCGGGATAGCGAAACACAGAGACGAGGTAGCGGGCAGCAGCAGGGGCCACTGCTCCCAGCGGTGTCTTCACGGTGCAGTTGAGCATTCTCTCCAAGAAAGGGCTGATGGACGCACGAGCAGAAGGGGTGGAGGGAGGGACAGAGGAGGACGGGTTGGGTTTCTGCCATGTGAAGCGGGTTGGGTGGATGGATCATGGAAAGGCAGCAGCCTCTGAAAGATAGATGGTCAAGCTTGTGAGGCTTCCCGAGAGTAGGAGCCCAGGGCCAAGAGCCCCATGCTAGTCGCCGAGTAGGCCGCGTTCATATCATGGCGGCACATGCATAGGTGATTCTTTAGGCGACTCAAAATTCATTCAGCCGGGTGCAAGTACACGCGGCAAAATCACTACTGAAGCCCAAGCAACGGACTGACCAATCGTTGGACGGACACAAACACACTGCGATCGGTCGGGACGGGATGGATCCCTGTGAGACACTTTGCGCGCTCCTCATCCATTCTCACCACACCATGCAGAGAACAACCAGTCTCGAGCCTTTAGCCACTTCAATTTTGCCTATAGCCCTCCCAAAGATCCCGTCTTCTCTGATATCAGGTCCTGTTTTCAATACCGGTGACTTGCGAAGTGTGTGAGTGTGTGTGAGTGTGTGTGTGTGTGTGAGTGTGTGTGAGTGAGTGTGAATGTGTGTGAGTGTGTGTGAGTGTGTGTGACCGATGTACACCAATTTAGCTTGCACACCAACCAACTGGAAGTTAGGGGAGCATGCCTAGTCCTGCCCCTCGACACGAAGGAAGTAAGAGAATGGGGAGTAGGGGGAGGAGGGGGAGGAGAAGACTCCTGGGAGGAGGAGGATGGGGAGGAGAAGAGGGCGCGGGGGGTATGCATGGCAGATTACAGGAGGCTTTAGTCGAACTTCAAACGAATGAAGAGCCCGTGGAGGGTGTGGTGTGGACGGGTGTGGAAGGGTGTGGAAGTGCATACCGTTCGTCGTGCCTGATGATGACCGTCCATGCGGCAATGGACCACGGCTGCACGCGTTGGATCCACTGCTCGCTGAAGGCGATCCACGTGGCATTGGTCACGCCGCCCTCGAGGCCCCAGTAGGAGGGGCTGCTGCTGTTGGTGGAGAAGCCGTTGAACACCTTTATGAGCCCGGCCAGGATCTGGAATTCCAATAGGGAAGTTGGGAGGAGGAGAAACGCTAAGGAGAAGTTGTAGTAGTAGTAGAAGTAGCGCAGCAGATATAATATAAGGTCACGCCCTACAGTTGAAAGTTCACCTGGTTGCCAAACAGGTGCTAAGGGCGTGTGGCAAGTACAATCGGAGTGACCTTCCGCTCCCATCGTCCGGTCGTTAACCTCTGTACCTCTTAACAATTGTTTTGAAACAAAGAAAATCACACTGTACCGCGTTGTACCAGACCTCCGTTCCGGTCTCATCGTTGTTCGCCTGTACGACCATTTGACCTGTTAAGGGTTATTTCCCCGACCCGGAGCTGGCAGTAAGGGGTACAAGGAATGCTCGCGCAATCTTTATCCACGCGTTCCTGCATCCCAAAATTTGGAAAACAGCAAATTTTCCACGCGACAACCTTTTCGGTAAACAATACCCTGCCACAGAGTCGGTAGGCACTTGAAACACCGTAAGTACTCCCTCTGCAAGGCGAGGGAGTACCAAGAATGTATTTGCGAGCGAAGTAGGCCAGGTGCATATACCCACACCCTCGTGACAACCTTGTTGCATCCTCGAGATAGGCTCGCCACCATGTGTCACCACCGTTGCGTCGGACGCTGTGGGCACGACGCAGCCTGAATATAAACAAGGAGCGGAACAGTGCACAAGCGACAACCAACAAGCCCGCGCCGCTGCGGGCCGAATGTACAAGGATTGGGGCAGGAGTGTGGCGTCAAAATCACGCCACGACCTCCTCTGGCCACGAATCATACATCATCCAATCACAAAACTCTTTACTGTATAACAAATTCGACCCAGGCGCAAACGACCCATGATGCTATGATGTTGCATGTACACCTGATGTTATGAATAATACCTGAGAGTGCGCGGAATAATACTGACTAGTACAAGAATGTGAACCTAACATTATATAGCGAGGAATCTAACTAGGCGACGAGCCCGGATGGCTTGGTTGGGTAAAGGCGCGGTCGAAAGGGTCGGATGCGGCGCGGGCGTGCCTCGGGGTCACGTTGAAAACGGACCGAGCCTTGTCTTCCTGTCAACTTATACATATGCTGTACATAGAAGTCATAGGCTAGCATAGGCGTGTGCTTCTAGTAAGTACAACCCCAACAGGTACATGTTCTAGGTTTCTCACACTAGTCATTCATTCTCACTTTCTGACACTTCCGAGAGTTCGGGTGTACGCGATTGCAGTACAACCCGGTAAGGAATATGATTCATTACACTTGCCATTATGAAAACTGTTGGGCTGATAAAAAGCCCTTGGGATCTTTCCAGAGACTAAGTCCCACTTGTACAAGATGCTTGAGTAGTGCAGCGGAAGTGTTGAGTGATTGAACCCTTGCACTAGTAAGTGAGAGCAAGTGAAAGATTAAAAGAAACAAGCATACACCAATCTACAGAACAATAAGAGATGAACCCGTTTGTAGAATATAGTTGAAGGAACGGTTATCAAGTCGCACAGCGACTGTGGGTGAAAATTCATGGCGGACTTAGATTAGAACACTTGGCGAATGCTTTGACAACATTTCCCGAAACACTTTTTGGTTCACGACAGCGAATGCTTAGAGGTGTCTTTTCGGTAATCTCCGTGGTTCGTTTACAAATGCATGGCGGTGTTCTTTCTACAACTTCTGCAGTAAACATGTAAATGCATAGAGAAGTTTATGCTCACCATTTTTAGTATTCAGCATGATTTGTTGCAAACGTTTGGCGGTGTTTTTCATGGATCCATTTTTGCAGGCTGCAGTACCCTTTTGGGCATAGTTCAGTACAATTCGGGCATGCCTCATTTGGATTTACTTATAATGCAACAAGCAAATTATTTGATATATTAAAAAAAACATCTACACCACAGTACACAACCACTATGGCCCAACCGCCCTTGCCTACCAGCACCCCTATGTGGGTCCCGCACTAACACAAAGAGAAACTGAGCGGCAGCACACCAGGAGCAGCAATTCTTGAAACTGGATTGGAATTCCTGCACGTTACGTTCAGAACTTGTTATCTCGAAATTAATCCAAGGTCGAAATCACCAACAATAAGGACAATGCTTACAACAACGAAGTAGCGCGACGCTGGATATTGAGTCCTGCACATTAGGTTCAAACATTGTAATCAAATTAGTTATATTCCATACGACAGCAATTACAAAAGCCAGCTTACCGGAGGAAATAGCTCGTGGTAGGCTACAAATTTCTGCACGTCATACGAGACATTGTTGTGAAATTAGTCCGACGATCAAATGACCAGCGAGACTTACAATTGGACTTACATGGGGAATTATCTCGATATTGGACAGAGTTACATAGCTAGCTGCGATAAAGACAAGCATCCTGAGGACACATGCGAATCATTAGTTTGATTGATACGTCAAGTAACAAATGCCTTCATACCCCCATGGCGTGCTGTGTGTGCCCGTATCGTGCGTGCATGGCGCCCTCCACCAGCAGCCCCGCCTGGAATCGCCCCGCCCACCACTCCGACGCCAAGCGACTACCCACCGCTGTCACGCCCGCACTGCATGGAGAGAGGAGGGGGTGGCAGGGGGCGGAAGCGGGAGGGTGGAGTGACGGTGTGCGCAAGAGTCGGGGAAGAGCGCACAAGACACAGAAGAACAGAATGGAGGCTGGACTCCTCGTGGCAGCTGCACTCCTCGTGGCGGCTGCACTCCTCGTGGTGGCTGCACTCCTCGTGGCCGCCTCACCATGAGGGCCACGCGTGCACAGCACACTCACACGATCACACGTATCAACGTGCGAACGCCACACTCTCCCCCACACTTCCTTGCCCTTTCATGCAGCAGGCCCTTCCCACTGCCCCCCACACTCGCACGTGCCTGCGAATGCCCTCTCATGGGCCTCTCTACTCCAGCAACCCATCCGTGGCACTTGTATGACCCCCCCCTCTCCGCCTGGCCATGACTGTTCACCTGTAGTCGAAGTAACGGTGCAGGGAGGCGAGGGAGGAGGAGAGATGGCGCGAGGAGAGAGACTCGTGGTGCTGCCACAGATGCACCTGATGCCATGCACCCACGCCATGCACCCATGTGATGCCATGCACCCATGTGATGCCATGCACCCATGTGATGCCATGCACCCATGTGATGCCATGCACCCATGTGATGCCATGCACCCATGTGCCATGCGCCCATGCCATGCCATGCAGCCATGTGATTCCATGCAACCATGCAGCCATGTGAAAGAAAGAGGTGAGTAAAGGCAAGGAGAGTGGTAGGTCGCATGGAGAGGCGTGGCGTGCAAGAGCCAAAAGGGGGTGGCATGGGCACGCAACAGGCAGAACAGAGGGCACACGGATGGGCTGCCAGGGATGGCTTCACACCGCCATGCATATAGCAAGGCACATGTATGCACCTTGGGTGGCAGGTCGTGCGCATACGCCATGGCGCTCACGTTGTCTGGCAGCGCACCACCCATGGCGCCAGCATGCCCCCCTTCACTGCTCCTCGGGCCTGCTGCTGCTGCGCCCAACCTGCAGCGCACACACGATGGACGGATGGATGGGGCATGCGCGTGAGAAGGGGAGTGCACGAGAGCGGATGCTCTCCATTCCGCTCTGCCCCCTCCACCTTCCCACACACACTACTAGCCATGCCTCTCTGCACGAGTCGCGCCGCACCGCTGCTGCGCCAAGCACACACATGGCAAGCACACACATGGCAAGCACAGCTCCAGGGGCGAGGGGGAGTGAGAGCAGCTGGGATGAGCGAAAAGGGAGAGAGGGCACGAAAGGGGGATCGAGACGGGCATAGACGGAACGAGTACAGGAGAGAGGAAAAGGACAGTGGAGAGAAGCGAAACAAGGGAAGAGGTGTTTCACCACCGTGCTCGCATCTGCTGGCGTCCGCGCACCTGGTGGCCGCCTCCATGCGCGCATCTAGGTACTCCGCCAGGCGCCCCGCCTCCCGAAGATACCGCTTCTGCGTGCCGCCTCCTCCCCTCACCCCTCCTTACTCTCCCGCCCCCCCAATGGCGCATTAGCTCATGAACATGCAGATAAGAATGACATGGGTGAACTAGACTAGTCACCTACGAGCTGCTTGAAATGATAGACCATCGTGAAACGAGATCCTCAGCATAGGGCACACTAAGAACGACCGTGGTAATCGAAGCCTGTGGGAGAGGAAGGAGCTGCTCACTAGGGGGCGCGTAGGCGAGAATGGGAGCTGAAACTGATGCAAATAGAACTGCCGAGGGCTATTATTGTAAGTAACGTCTAGCTGGAAGGCATGAGAGGGCGCAAGGGGGCAAGAAGTGTGTGGTGGGCTGGAGTGCTGGCATGTGGGGTGCAGCGTGGTGGGCTGGGTGGTTGGGGCGAGCAGGTGGTTGAGCTGGATTAGCCGCTCTGGAACCACTTGGCAGATTTTGATTGGTTGGACGAGGTGCAGGGGCTGAGTTGGATGAATAAATTTTGTTGGGTTCGGTTGCAGGTTTGGTAGGGGGCAAAGGGTGTGTGATTGGTCAGCACGTCATTTTGTCAATAGGGGCGTGTTTCTACAGACCCAAATATCAACAAATAGGACATGAAATTTTGGATCCCAGAATCCGCGTGCTCTATAGCACGCTGTAATTTGCGATTCAATTCGGTTCAGTTTGGTATTCACAAATTTCATAAAGCCGTGTTTTGCACCGATTCCGTTGGACTACGCCCTTCTTGGTGGTTGGATGGAGGTGTTGTAGCCAACACTTGTTACTATATATGCTAAGACGTTTTCGATATATTTCAGTGTGTGTCTTGGATTTGTTTAGTAGATTAAATCGCTTTCCATGGGAACTTGACTTTCTGAATGTATCTAGACTAATATGACTTTATGCTAAAGATAAAAAGCTACTCTTGTTGCCAAAATTGGTGCCAAGTTCATGTACTCTTACAGAACGACCGACAAGCCGTTCATAACCTGAAAAGGTCGCATATATATGTGGCAGGAAGAATGTTACAAACTTGAGGGAGAGAAATTGCGACCTCAAAATTCAAGTTGGCTTTACAACCCTGGACCAACTCAGTTACAAGGTGTCGTTCACATATGTAGGGTTACATAATTTTCATTTTCTGCAGCCGTCGTAGATGATGCTAGAGAAGAGACATGGTTAGCATTTGCCAATAACGGCTGAATGTCTGAATGCGTGGCCGCACGGAGATCACCCACAGAATGTGGTTTGTTGAGAGATGCACAGGGGAGTGAGTGGATAGGTTTGGGGTGAAGTCTGGCTTTTAACGGAGAGGTTGTCCAAGGTGAGTGGATAGGTTTGGGGTGAAGTCTGGCTTTTAACGCATGGGAAAGCAGGGTGCGGGGAGCAAGGGAATGCGGGGAACACGGGAATGCGGGGAGCATGGGAATGCGGGATGCGAGGAGCAAGGAAATGCGGGGAGCATGGGAATGCGGGATGTGGGGAGCAAGGAAATGCGGGGAGCAAGGGAATGCAGAGAGCATGGGAAAGCGGGATGCGGGGAGCAAGCAAGGGAATGCGGGGAACATGGGAATGCGGGGAGGATGGGAAAGCGGGGTGCGGGGAGCAAGGGAATGCAAGGAACACGGGAATGCGGGGAGCATGGGAATGCGGGATGCGGGGAGCAAGGAAATGAGGGAAGCATGGGAATGCGGGATGTGGGGAGCAAGGAAATGCGGGGAGCAAGGGAATGCAGAGAGCATGGGAAAGCGGGATGCGGAGAGCAAGGGAATGCGGGGAACATGGGAATGCGGGGAGGATGGGAAAGCGGGGTGCGGGGAGCAAGGAATGCGGGGAACACGGGAATGCAGGGAGCATGGGAAAGCGGGGTGCGGGGAGCAAGGGAATGCGGGGAACATGGGAATGCGGGGAGGATGGGAAAGCGGGATGCGGGGAGCAAGGGAATGCAGGGAACATGGGAATGCGGGGAGCATGGGAAAGCGGGATGCGGGGAGCAAGGGAATGCGGGGAGCATGGGAAAGCGAGATGCGGGGAGCAAGGGAATGCGGGGAACATGGGAATGCCGGGAAAATGGGAATGAGGGAAGCATGGGAATGCGAGGAGCATTGGAATGCGGGGAGCAAGGTAATGCGAGGAGCATGGGAAAGCGGGATTCGGGGAGCAAGCGATGGCGGGACGCGGGTGAAAGCGGGTGGAAGGAAGCGAGGGACAGCGAGATGCTGCAGCACGTGAAGGTGAGATGCGGACGTGCTTTCGAAAGCGGGAAGCGGGGATTTGGGAAGCAAGGAAGCGCGAGGACAGGGATAGCACGATGTGGGAAGCCGCGGGTGGCATTTTCGTACGAGGAGATCGAAGGCGGCGGGAAGCTATAGCGGCCCGCAACGGTGGGCCGTTAGCAGCGGGGGATTCGTCATTTGTTTCCTGCCCTTGTTTTCAGGCGCTGGTGATTTCGTCCAGGCTAGGCTACGCGCGCCAAGAACCTCAATTGATATCCGGTTTCACTAGCCTGACGTCGGTGTCGCCTCGATCCCATCTTATAAGTCGCTACCAACTCTCTAGCATGGCTACGCATGAGCATGGATCTAGGAGGAAACGAGGGCAACTCGAGCAAATTACAGATCCCGAATTCGAGATCTGCTACCATCTTTCCCTTAGTCGTTTTTGTTGTCGAGGGAGCAGGCTGTGGGTTGGTTTGCGATTGTTGTTGTTTGGCTTCGACCAATCGCATGGCCCCTTTTGATGCCCGAGGGGGTTGTTCAATTTCCTCACGGTGCATAGGGTTAAGACGTGGTATGGGTTTCGCAACCCATTGGAGCTGCGTAACCCAGCCTGGTTACAGGTCTCGCCGAACCTCGAATAACATGTGAGATATGGGTTGAGTTGGTTGGGGTTGGATTCAGTTTGTTTTTTTTTTGCAAATTGCACATATTTTATATATTATAATATTTCAGTTACTTATACAATTTTAAAAGTTTGTAGAAGTTTAAGTGTACAAAAACCAATCATTTATGCAAATATAAGCCACGGGAACATGTTTATTATTCAGGTGTAACATTCACAAAACAACTCATTCGCATAACATCCCATCCGCAGAAGACTCGCGAATCATTTACGTGCAAAGAAACGAGAAAAAAACATTTGGCGAACACTTGGCGGACGATTTCCGACTTTATGCCCGAGCTCGAATGGTGAAAACGATCTGCGAACGTTGCACTTTTTGCGATGAGGACAGATCCGGTTGGCAGGTTACTGGTGCGAACAATAAACAGCCGAGCTTCAGTTGATACTCCTGAATTTGCTTCGCGGGGAGCTTTGCAGAGTTTTCGCTCTTGTTCCCGTAGTGATAGGGAGTCCCGATTGCGACTGGTGTTAGGCCGAATTTCTTCTCGACAACGCCTGCGTTTTTTCCGGCGTGTAAGTCGTCTTCGATGATGTTTAGACCTAGGTACTGGCTCTCGTGCTCTGGCACCGTGAGTGTTAGGTCTCTCCTCAGTTCTACTTCGAATCAGGCAGCGACGTCGGTAGTTGATCCGACGTAGAGTAGGTCATCGACGTAGACGCCCCCCTCGTTCTGTAGGCGGTACATGCCTTGATCATGCGGCAGCTGCAGAATGCCGATCCTGACGAGGCGGTCGTGAAGGTGCTGCTGCCAGAGCCGCGGGGCTTGTTTGATTCCTTATAGGGATTTTACCAGCTGGCACACTTTTGTAGGATCGTCGCTGAATCCGTGGGGCTGCTCGACGAATATTTCGGCGTCCACGGGTGCTTACGGGAAGGCGTTGGCGACATCGATCTGGCGCAGTGGTGGTCTTTTCGTGGCCGCGACGGCGAGCAGAATGCGCAGGGAGGTATGTCGGGAGACTGGGGCGAATGTCTCTGTGTAGTCGGTACCGTATCGCTGGTCGAAGCCGCGTACGCCCCAGCGAGCTTTGAAGCGGTCGATGGAGCCACCCGCATTAGTCTTGATGCGGTACACCCATTTCCCTGAGAGCACATTCTTCCCGTTGGTTTTTGTTGCAGGTACCAGCTAAGGGTATTTCGGTCTTGCAGAGCCCTCAGTTCTTTTTCCATTGCTTCCTTCCACTTGGCCTTGTGTTCCCCCCCCCAGAGCCTGCGACACAGTCGTTGGCTCGCGCGGTGACGGTGGCGGCGGGCTCTGGACGGCGACCCATAGTCCAAGAATCTGCAGGCCCGTGGGTGTGTGTCGAGGGGAGTTGTCATTCGCGGGATAAGCTGCTTCGTCACCATCTGACGGATCAGGTAAGAAATTTGGGCCGATGCGTTCAGAGACGTTTATGTCGACCGATTGCGGTGTACCGTAACCCTGGTCAGCGAAGTGGTAATAGGTGTCGAGATTGTTACTATCGAGAGGTTGTCGTCGTCGAGTGGAACGGGCACGGAGCAGGCAAGGGCAGCGTCCGGCAGCTGCCGAGGCTTCAGGTACGTTTGCTTCTACTGCGTCAGCTTCGGCAGCACGGTCGGCAAAGGACTGATGACCCTCGAAGCCGTCGGTGGGGTCGTCTGTGTTGGCGATGCTGTCCAGGTAATGTTGCAGCGTCAGTCTCCCGTAGAAAATCACATCACGTGAGGCCACGGTGGTTTTGTCCAGAATGTCGAGAAGTTTCCATGCTTGGAAATGTTTTACGATGCCGAGGTGTAGTCCCCACCGTGCTCGTTGAGAGGATCGACCTGCTCGGGCTGTGTGTGGTCTGTACTGTACCATGCAGCTGAAGACGCGAAGTAATTTTGTGCTGCCCTGTTTTCCTGTCCACAGCAGGTGTGGTGATGCGCTGTTGGGAAGTGATGACGAGGACAGGGTATTGTGCAGGTGGACTGCATGCGTCGTCGCGTCACGCCAAAGCGTGTTGGGAAGTCTCATTCTCAGGAGCAGCTTCCGCATCGTCGTCTGCAAGGTTCGGTTCATCCTCTCTGCGACCCCCTGCTGCTGGTGACCGTAGGGCGGGGACACCATGCGTCTGATGCCTCTTTCTGCCAAGTAGGTCCTGAATCGTCGTGACTAGTACTCCAGTGCTCCGTCTGACTGGAAACAGTTGAGTTGCGAGCCCGATTCTCATTCAGCGATGGGGAGCCACGTTGTGAAGGCTTCGAACGCTTGATCTCGTATCTTGTGATTGTAGTGCCAGACGTATCGCGTTGCTGCGTCGATGAACGTGATGACATAGTTGTACTCTGCTTCACTGTCGTCTCGAGGCATGTTTAAGATGTCGCTGAAGACTCTTTCCATTGGTTCGTATGCAGGTGCACTTGGGCTGTGGTGCGACGGGAAAGGTTGGTGGGGAAGATCAGCTTCGGGGCACGTGAAGGATCGTGCGCGGGGTCATCGAAGCTCCTGGCCGCTTGTTGTGAGAAGAGCGTCCTTTTCTAATACTTCTTTTTGTAACCTCCGTTGACTCGCGTACTCGATACGACTTTCCTCAAGTGTAGTGTTACACTTCATAAATGCTTAAGTCTTCGAGGTATTTCCAACAAAAACCAGGCCACTAGCCAAATACGGTGCATGTGTTACAAAAGAGAACGACAAGGGACTTCACCAGTTAGTGTAGGTGGGCCGAGCGAAGGAGGGAAACCAGCACGTAAAAGCATTTACTGACCAAGGGTCCGCATGCATTTGAGACACAGGCCAGAGTGCTACAGTTCAAAATCCGGCGAGGTGTAACACGCATCCTCCAATGTCCATGGGAGGCAACACTCCAACAACAGCTACATAGCGATGGTGAGACCTCTAAAACAAATACTTGTTCAGCAACCACACCTCCGGGCGCTCGAAGGACTCCACCACCTGCACCACGCGCTTGATTGCAGACACAGGCACCACACGAAACCCAGAGGCAAGCACGCCAAGACCGGCCATCACAAACATCTCAAGGCCCGTCATAGAGTCTGTCCCGGCTGCCGTCAGCAGTTGAACAAAGCCGAGCCCTGCATTCACACGACCATTTTCCCTGAAAAGCAGCAGGACCCGGGCCAACCGCCACCCCTCATCAGTTTGCAGAGCCACGAATGAAAAACACGGCTTCCCGTGGAATGATGGCGATGCTCTGGCCCACGCAGGATCACCCATAGGGACTCCCCGGGCGTCATGCTGGAGCATCGCACATGCAGAGTGCACCTGCAAGAACCAGCAACACGAAGGGGCCGAACACATAGTGGACCGCGCTGTCCATGACAGCTGCGGGCATGAGGCAAACACCCGGCGCCACAGACGGGAGGAGCAAGAGGAGTACACCCCTGAGAGCAGAAAAAGGGAGGACAGAAAGAAGCATGCGGCCGGCAACCTTACATAAAAGGGGGAAACATGCAGGGGCGGGCATACGGTGAGGAGCGGCTGCTGAGAACGAGAAGGAAATACAATAAAGTCTGGGCCATGGATCGCTGGTCGCGAAAGACAGAAGAGGGCGTCAGACAGCCATAGGATAGATACAGGAGACAGCCCGATGGAAATCCCTGGAAGGAATAGTGGGCAGACGGGGGGAGAGGGAGCTAAACCGTGGAGAGTGATCTGAACTGAGGAGAGTGAGCTCAACCGGGGAGAGTGAGCTGCACCAGGGAGAGTGAGCTGAACCGGGGAGAACTAGCTGCGCCAGGGAGGGGGCTGAACAGAGGCTGGTGACAGGATCAAGGGGGAGGGGTCTGAACAGAGGTGAGTGATATGAACAGGAGGGAGGGGCCTGAACAGAGGTGAGTGAGGTGTGTCAAGCAAGAGCGAGCTGCACAGAGGGCACTGAGCCGGGCGTGGGACAGCGAGGCGACCAGAGGAGACTGAGCGGAACAAGGGGGCGCGAGCGGAACAGGGGATAGCGAGCGGATCGGGGGAGAGCGAGCAGAACATGAAAGAGCGATCAGAACAGGGGAGAGCACAAGGAACAGCAGAGAATGGCGGGTCAAGGCCGGGCAGGCATGAGCATGACAAAGAGCTGGTGGAAACATGAAGATGGTTGAAGTCAACCTCCGGGACGTGCACCTGGAGCGATGACATGTGAAGGCCCGCTTCCCTGAGGCACGATGGGAGGTGTTGCATGCAATCAGGAAATGCAGCGTCGTACTTCTCCCACAGCTCCACCGCCAGGCGCTTGGCCCCAGGGCCAGGATTGGCTACCATCGCCGTGGAGGTGCGGCTCAACGTAGGCGTCCCGGTAGACATGGCCTGCGCCTCCATGAGGGGTGGCAGAAGACATTGTCCATTCAAAAATTTATACACCACAGTCTGCCACTACCTATGGACAGCTGCCAACCAACGAGATGAACCACGGGCAGCACGCAACAACCGTGTAACGAGCACCGGGAGAAGAGCATAAGAGGAAGACAAAGACCACATGGGTAATGGTGGGGGAAGGGGCAGGCATACGGGAGACCTGACGGCAGGCATTGGGAAACACCTGGGGAATGAGAAGGGAGGAGACGGAGACAGCGGATAAACCGGCGCACGTCGGCGGGCAGGATGCGAGTTTAGACGAAGGAGGGTGGGTGTGGAGTGGTGGAATCAGGGTGTGAGCAGGATGGCGCAAGAGATGAAAGAAAAGAGGCAAGGGCGCACGGCGAATCCCTGCGAGGAGAAACGGGCAAGGCAGGGATGTCTGAGGTCGGCTAGGAGGGAGCAGGTCATGACGCACGCATCTGGGGAAACATAAACCCTGATGCAAGCGTGGTGATGCGTGTGTGCAGCCCAACATAAGATACGGGAAAAAATGACGCAACATCAGGGCCATGCCACTGCTGGTGGCCCGGAGAGTGATGCCACATAGGAGTGAGGCGAGGGGAGGAGAGAGGACACGGGAGTGGCAGAGGCAGATACAGCCAGACATAAAGGAAAGATGGATGAAGCACACCACATTAGATGAGAACGGCAAGGGTGAGACAAAGACCGGCGGATAGGGACAGAGGTGAGGCCAGTGAGTAGGACTACGATGAGCGCCAACATCCAGCAAACGAAGATGGGTGGTGCCTACGGATGCGTGCCCCCAGTCGAAGCCAAGGTAGCCACGCGGTGGTACTGCAAAGCGCACCTCAGTAGACGTCACCCCAACAGGATTTGTCTGCACCATCTATATGCGCCGATTTGCGGACAGTCAGTGATGGAAAAGGGGCAGGAGAGACAAGACCCACCTCCTTCATGGCAGTGTAATAGTGGTCGTCAGTCTGTAGTGCGGACGGCAGGTCACTGAGCGCCCGACGCACCTCGTCCACAGCTAGAATGGTGCTGTTGATCTGGCGCCGGTTCGACAGGCGGTAGGGCCTCTTGACAAGGGACTGGTGGGAATGCTCAAAAAGATTGGTAGAATACTCTTCCGGGATGCCCCTGGTCTTAATGGCATACGGCAGGTGCGTGATGGCATGAATCTTCACAAGTCGCCACTTAGACTTCTGCTTGGGGCACATTCTCTTACAAAGAGCCAGGAGGCTGGATGAAAATACATGGGCAAGGGGGAAGACCGGAGCTTATGAGATGCGTACTCCGGTCAGCCTGGATGCCACGGAACGGCACGAGTTCAGGGCAGGGATGCGGGTTGGGAAGTAGTTGGGGTAACTTGGCAACCGCCGGCGGGTCGCATGCATGAAACTGGGATGCAGTGGTGGGAGAGACACGGTGTAACATCCACCTGCCGCAGATCCCGCACTCTGTTCCTAGCAGCAGCACACTATGCCAATCCTAACACCGGGGGGGAGGGGGAGGGGGAGGTATGCAGCTGGCGACAGACGAAACATATGCACAAGTCCAGAAATGGAACAGGGAAGGGACGTAATAGTACAGGGAAGGGGACACCGAGGCACTGGGAGGGACGGGCATGAAAGGGTATGCCAGGGGTCGGTGAAGGGGATCAACGGGGCATTGAAGAGTATTAATGGGGCATTCAAGGGGAGTAACGGGGAAGCCAAGGGTATGGTATCGAGACGGGGTGAGGGGAGTTACGGAGCAGTCAATGGGGAGTAACGAGTCAGCCAGGGGGACATCAAGGGCATAGAGAAGGGAATCGACGGGACTGTGAAAGATTGGTCAGCACCAACGAGAAAGGTTGTAACGGGGCAGTCAACAGCACATCAACGCCCGGAGGGAAGGGCAGTAACGGAGCAAACAGGGGGCAGGCAAGTAAGTGATGGCAACCATGCCCACGCAAGGCAAAGAGGAAAGACTTATGGGAAGAATGGGTGGAAAAGACGGTGCAAGTAGGAACTGAAGCGGTAACACACGTAAGACATAGGGGAGACGGCGGCAGGGGAAGTAGGAAGCGGTGCATGGGAGGCTCGATGGACATAAAATCGAGGCGCCACTTACGTTTGGGATTTGCTAACGACCCGGGCCAGAGACTCGTCGGTGTGCGATGATACACGGAAGCACTCGCTATACCAGTCCAGGTACACCTTTATGAGCTCCATCTCCGCAGGGTCAAGTATGCCTTCGAAGATAAAGAGGCAAACCTGCATCATGGCCCTGTGCTCCGCTGCAGCATAGTTTGCACCCCCTTGGAAGTATGTGCCCGGTTTTGGCAGTTTCAAGCCAGCAGCACGAGTAAGCCTGTACAACATCCGGTGGCGCCTGCAAGTTATGTGGAGACACATGCATGGGTGCATGGGGAATTTTTCCGGTTGCAGTCAAGCTGGTGGGGAATCGAGGGATGCGAACAAGGACACAAGGCCCACTCACAACCCACAATGACCCACGCCGCTGGGGTGTCGAAGGCCACGCATCGACTCACCGACTATGTGCCAGTGCTGCTCGGCATGATATGGTAGCGACATCCACAGATGTTGTGGCAACCCAAAGGCAAGGAAGTGAAGGATGAGCAGGGATAGAAGGACACAGAGACAAATGGCAGTCTACCTGTCCATTCTACGTAGACGACCGCGCTTGTGTTTTTGCCGCAGCTGGTCCATAATGTGCTTCCAGACCCCGATGTCAACAGCATGAAGCACGTCGGGCGGAACGCACATGTAGGGGTTACCCCAATCGGTGTCGGCGAAGTTCCATTTCCAGAGGAAGCACTGGAACGAGACTCAAATAGAGGGTCATGATGCATAAAAATTACAACCAGTTCCACAACTACAGCATGATTGGTTGAACGGCAGCAGAGCACACAAGAGGAGGCAGGGGTGGGGGGGGAGGGGGAGAGGACATCCACATACCGGGACCGGGTGGGTGCCCTTTTTGGCAGCCCTGTCACTGTCACCGAGAAGAGCTGCCTGACTTTCCATCGTCCGCTTTGGGAAAGAGCGACCCATGACATCCAATGACCGTCTCGGCACCTCGCACATTGAACAAGGCATCTCGGACTGCTGTTGCATTGTGCTGGTGACACGGCTGCCCTCAGGATAATCACACGGATAGGCAAACATGAGGGGGTAGGCAACGTGGCTCTCACCAGACGGATCCCGCACCGTTGTGCTTCTGCACGGGAAATAAAGAGTAGGACAGGGTTGTGTCAAGGCGGATCAACAAGATGCATGTGCAGGGAACCTCTTGGCTGTTAGGGGCCTGTTTCCGACTTACGAAAAAGAGGCGTCAAGGATCGGCTTGAAAACAATGTCCATACAACGCTGAAACAGAGCAGTCTTCACAGCAGCAGACACATCTCCATCCGGCATTGGTAGCAGAGCAACAAGCGCCCGCGAGCTCATCCGCCACCTCTGTTCCCTCGGGATGTTGGCAAGGGTCATCTGCAAAGGCCACACCTTCTGCCGACCATTATGACTGAGATGCGTAACATCGCTTGAGGCGATGAGGGCGGCAACAACGTCGTCTTGGCTCGGGAGGCTCGCCTGCCAAACAGGTTTGCGCAAAAAGCATGAGAGACTAAGTCGTGCACCAGACGACGACTTGCACTCCTAGGCTGAGCAGTCAAGGTTCGGCAAACACCAATGCACCTCACCTGTGCAGCCTCCCACCAAAGTGCGCTTTCTGGTCGCCCGTACTGACGCCGCCCTTCCGCATCGTACTCCGGCTCTGGCTTAAGCTTGAACCCCTCTCGATTCTCAGGGTCCGCAAACAGGGTCCGCATAGCCTGGTTTACACGATCGCTATGTGTGAGTCAAAGCCAATTACCATAGCCAAGACATATTCGAGCTGTATCATGCGACCAAAAAGGTCTCGTACCTCGAGGGTGTCGCAAAATTCGAGCTCCATTGGTTCGCTCATGCCGGGAACCTGAACCATTACCTTGTGCCACGTGCGAAGATGACCCCCTGGACGCTGCTGCCGTACCTGTCAACGTCCCCGAGACCATGCCAGTCAGACACTGCAGCACGATCGAACCGTGGGTCGTTAATCAGGCGGAAAAAATCCTTCGTTTCTTGTTTTGACAAGCCGACGCCATTGCGCACGGACTTTATGAACCGGTATACTTCCTTCTTGGTGTCCAACTCGTTCAAAGTATCGGGGTTGAGCGGCTCCGATGGCAGGTCTGCGTCATCCCCCTCGGCAGCTGCTGGTGTGCCATGCGGAACGCCTGGCGCTGACTCAGCCGATAGTGGTGACGATACCCCTTCGACCACCGGTGTAGGCTGCGGGGCTACGTGCTGGTGTGCGTGAGATGGAGATCCATTAGTGCAGTCTGGACGAGTAGCGATCTCTGGAACTGGGACGGGCCTATCCCTACATACTTCGTCGCGAGAGGAATGGTTCCTCGCGGCGGACGCGCGGTCAAACGGACGATCACAGCGTCCGCAAGTAGCGACGCATGTAAAGACCAGCGAGAGAATGAATGCGCTAAGGAACATGACGGATCTGCATACTCTCTCAAAACCACGCCTGTACTTGCTCATTTCTTAAACACGACCGCTTTTATGATGCGCTTGGAAGTCGTTTACGTAGCCTAAACGAGAGTGCGTAAGTGTGGGTGATTTAGCGACAAATGCGGAGGAGATGCGAAGACAACTATCCCTCCTGCTTGATGCGCCTAGGCAGTGTGGTGACGTGTCTCGCATGGACACTCCCACTGGTGACCCCAGCTAGCTTGCACAGTGTTCGGAGAACGTTGTGACGTACAAAAATGTTGCCACCCGTATGAACTTCTACCAGAAAGACGAGAAGCAACACCGGACAATTGCCCGACACTCGCACTGTAATTTTGCACGCCGGCCTGCAACCTCTGGGTCTGTTTCTTCGTGCCGCATTTATTTGTGACGGGTCATTCAAGGAGCCTGTCTGAAATTGGACAGGGTAACAGGACCGCAGTGTGTCTTGGGAACTATGGTACGTCGCGCTCCACCGCCTGAGCGCAATACATACGAGACAATAACTGACACGCAACGAATTAAAATAGGGCCTTCAGAGCCCCTCCTGCCCTACACAGGGGAACGAGGTCGGAGGGTTGGAAACCACCGCCGTCACACCAAGACACTCGCGTGGCCTGTAATTCAACGACAGCATCTCATAACTTCTAAACCATTGGTTCCATTGGCTTGTGTAGGCAGCAGTGCATTCGTCATCCCCATCGAAGTGCCTCGTGTAGACTAGATTGGCAAACCGAGATACGGACATGGCAACACGTGAAGCCACGCTTCTGGTCGGGCTAAGCTCATCTGTTCCAAACACGTGTGTCCTCGTTCCTATAAATTTCGGGTGTGTGCAGCTCGTTGCGTATAGAGCAGGGCATGGCCTTGCAGCACGCGAAGGCGACTTTCTGCACTGCCATCTCGGCCGTATACGTATTCCCCTGACAGATTCACATTGTATTGCGCTTATTGCAATTTAGTTTGAACGGAATAGCACAACCATCGTGTAAGGTCATGGAACCCGTGAGGCCTAAGTCTACCGAGTCCGCAGTGCCCTACGACGAGACGCAGCCGGTGGATAATGGCGAGGAAGCCGAGGTAATTTCTACCACGCCGACTTCACAGCTCAGTGGTGGCCACTTATCGAATCATTTACTAGATTGCTTGCGCATGTTTGGCATGCGACTGACACCCGAAATGTGGCAGGAGCGGAGGAGGCTCAAACGGTCAGGCGAGCTCCGCGCATACAAGGGCGAGTTACATGACAGCGTAGACCCAGTCGCGGGACCAAGTGGGCATGCGGCACGCAAGAGGCGCCAGCCGGGAGCTGCAGAGGACGCCGGATGGAAGGCGAGGGTCATGGAGCCTTCGAGCCCTACTCAACACCATCAAAGCGACGAGGAGAATGTACCGGGTGAGGGGTGATGCATGTTTATGGTTTCCGCACATTGGAACATTATCTGCAATCTGCTATCTAGTAACACTGTTGAGAACCTCTTGTGCAGATACTAGAGTGGCAAAGGATCCTTACGGCCGTGTAGACGTGTGGTTTGCGTTGACTGCGGAAATGCTGCCAACCTTGGAGAGAGAGAAGCTCCGCCGGTTGTTCCGTTATTTGTATGAATGAGTGCATGAAACTTCTCATAACGACCACAGCTATCAATAGTGTGTTTGAGTTCTTTTCCAATTGCTGATGCTTAGACTGATTGAGATAAGTACTGAAGTGTTTGTGGATTTCTGATTACTTTGACCCTTGTAATTGTTTAGCGCTGTGCTGCAAATGGGGTTTTTACTAATAGAGCTAGTAAACACAGTGAACTGTACTCCGTGTTGATCGTTGCGCAGCGGCATGCTCCTATAACGCACAAGATACTGAACTAGGTGGTGCAGGCGTCAGCATGTGTTCGCGTGAATTTTCAAGTGCGACAGGGCCTGTGACACTGGCGTTTCAACACCACCCTGCACCATTCTAAGCATTACTGTACCACGCATAACCTTTTCTGACCTGTTCGGAAAGTCACTTCGCCCAAAGTACCACGCCCTCAGCTGTTTCCAGAGTGCCATCAGATTTGAGTATCGCTCCTATTTACCCTGTTTTTAGGGTAAGTACGTAGCACTTACTTTCATCCAGGCAGTTGGTGGAAGCTCGTTTGAAGGCATCTTCATGAGATTCTGGCTATGGGGCAGCGTGCTCTCGAGTTTGTTCTATTTATTCTAGGGAATATGACTGACTAGTTCCATCTACAACGCTGTAAAGGAGGTGCTTAACTTATTTTGTGGTGTGCATATCTACCCTTGAAACCCAGGATGTTGGTTCGGATACTCCAAATTCGACCAGGCGACAACAGAACCTAATCAAAGAGCTGGGAACGACGAGAAGAGGTGGTCATAACCCTCGCAGGAACACGCTCAAAACGTGTTGGAGTTGGCTATGCTGCGGGCGGAGCAGTGGCCAGGCGTGACTGCCAGCGAGAGCACAGCGCAGCTTCCGCCTTCGTCGTGCATCAGCGGCTGCGCACCGACTGTAATGGTCTGTGGCGTTTGTCGGTGCTGATCGTTTCTCCCCAGAGACCGATTCTTTCGGTAGTAGCCAGGTGTAGAGACATCATGTCTACCGCGTACCAATGATCCGATATTACATTTTTTGCCTACCGCGTACGGGCAGTCAGCCACAGGTTCGGTGCGCCGTCGAGGATAGGCTGTCGCAACTAATTCGTGTAGTGCTCCGTCACATCGTAAAAGGGATTTCGCTCTGGGCAGCGTGTCGAACACCTTTCGCCTGCGTGTTCGTCCCTCGATCACACGGGTATACTTCGAAAGTCGGTGCTACGCGACTTGCAGCTTGGTAAGGCAGGGAAACACTAGGGTACTGGTGGGCAGTCGCATGGTTTTGGCGCGGTATAATTCCACTGTAACGTGTTCTTTATTCCTTCACTCGAGTTCCGAATCTTTGGACGAGTGGTGGGTGTTATAGCGTGCAAGGCGCCATAACTTGTAATCTGGGTGGAACATGGACAACGACTTCAGCGAACTGCTGGGAACCGGCAGTGAACATACTCCCAGTGGCCGAATACGGTTCCCTAGCCAGCGCTATCCGGGAAACAATGGCACACAAATGACAGGCCGTCCAAGAGGAACAGGCAGGGACGGGATTCTGCTGGTCAGGGTGTGGAGTTGTCTGACAGGAATTTACGCCTGATGCATAAGGCGCTGAGAAAGCTGGCGAGGCGCGAGGAGAGGCAACCCCGAAAGCAAAGTGGCAGGGCGGAGGAGGAGGAGAAGGGGGAGGAGGAGGGGAGGAGGAAGAGGAGGATGAGGGGGAGGAGGACGACGACGACGAGGAGGAGGAACGGGAGGAGGAGGTGGAGGAGGAGGGGGGGGGAGGAGGATGACAGTGAAGGTTGACCTGTTTCCTTCCCACCTCCCCACCTTAGCAACCTCACCATGATCCTCGAATGTGTAGATGGGTGCTATTAGATCGATTGGGACGCGGTCATGCGTGAGGCAACTACATGTCCGATGCGACACTCATTGTTGCTTCTCACATGAAGCAAAGTTGGTGGCCCTTGTGCTTCCCCTGGCAGAGATTAATGGACATGATGGGGGGGAGACGACACGGGGCAGGCGCCTGGCGATGTTGGGCGCAGGCAGCCATCCCGTCCCACAGGCCGGGCTGCAGGGAAGAATAGTGGCGCGTCGCTTGCTGGAGGAGGTGAGCTGTTCTAGGCATGCAGCTCTTGTCGTAGCATGCCCTCTGCTCTTCTCCATAGTGCGCATGACAGAACGATATCATGGTGGCCATACAATGCTGGTTAGCGACCTTCCCCCTATCATGTTGCATTCACCCCCATTGTGCGATTCTTCCGGTCTAGCTAACGCCCACTCTGCTTTTGGACCAGGGCGTGGTCAGGGGAGGGGGCATGGTGCAGGCCGGGGTGGAACGGGCCTTGGCTCCCACGTTGCTGCTGCAGCCCACAACGTTGAAGGGGAATCCAGTCGTGAGCTTGTCACTTTTCCTTCTCTGCCGTTCCCCCCCTTACTAATGTACGCCTCTCCTGGCTCTAATCAGCACCCTTCTTGGTTTGCTATGTCTGTCCCAGGCCATTGTTTGCAAGCCATCTGTTGTATGTTCGTGGGGTCGTAACCATAATATTTACGACTAGTAATTCTAATTCAGTATATTGCCACGGAAGCCCAAGCATTAGTAAATTTATTGTGTATCGCAACCTCCCTTCCGGCAGAGCGAACACTCCGTCTCAACCAGCTTGGGGTTGCCTCTACGGGCCAGCCGGGAGCTGCGGGGTGCAAACCAGGCGTGCTCAAACTTCCCGTGGAGTGGTGGCGGGCAGGCTGACTTCTCATCCGCCATGAGGATGGTGCTTTGCCAGTCGAGCGAGATGCAGCGTTTGTGTCAGAGTCCACGCAGGCCACAAAGGAACTCACCGTGGTGGTCAAACAGCTCGTTCGGCTGCAGAAGAGTCAGGGCGAACAGCTGGCTGCTGTGCAAGAGACCTTAGCCTCCAACGGTCAACCCACCCAGGCAGTAGCCACACTCCGGCGCCTGTTGTCGGACCAAGTGCTCAGGACGACAATGTCATGGGCTTCGGAACTCAGGCGTGCTGCCAATTCGATTCCAAGTGCCAAGAGCCTGTCGGTAGGCGCGTATTTTATTAGTGAGCAGGGCGAACGGGTGGGTTATAGAGTAGGGCTGGTGATGTTGCTGGTGTGTTGTCGCATGCACGCGCTCTGCTTGCAGGGCATGCTGTCCTTAGTGTGGGTGTTGCTGGGTTGTAGCCATGGTGCTGCGCTGGGGACCAGTGCGGACTCTGGCCGTCCTCATGATCCTGTGTTCCTCTCTGTGTCGTCAATCTCCACCCCTGTGTACGTGTACTGTTTCTGTCCCTGGGTTCTCATGGTTGTTCTGATTTTGCCCCCACAGAAGCCATGGGTGGCTGTCTATTACAGGTGCATCTTCTCTCCGATCAAGGGGAATGATGCAGAGCTGAGCATGTGGCCCTTGCCTCAGGTGGTTGCTTACTGGACTGTTTTTCTCCAGAAGGTCATGCAACACACCACGAGGCGAATCTGGTTCTCGTGCTCAGCAATGCGACCGATCACCAGACACAATGGTCATGTGTGAGCGGCCGCCTTCGTGGTGCAATAACTCGGCTCGGCAAGACGCTCATGTACCGCTACATGGGTATTCCACGTGTTGTGCGGGACATGCCAGAGGGGGTTCCATGGGAGGAAGTCGTGGTGCTAAGGATCGCACCCCGCAGTCAGCGTGCAAGGACTTTCCCCCTGGTATGTCGTGCTGGAACTTGGGTTCCGCGTGTGGTGCCAAAGCTGGTCCATGCCACTCAATTGTTTTGTGCACAAGCGCTGGATCTGCCCCTCTTTCAACTCACCCCCCCCCTCTCCCGCATCCTCCCCACCACCCCCAACCCACACCTCTGTCAGGGCCGTTCGGCTCGCTCACTTGGCACTGTGACGAGAAGGGTATGCCGTTTGCCCTGGAGGTGTTCGAGGTGTTCATGGCCGTCGCATACGCCCGCCATCTGACGGGCACTGTGCTGGTCGTGTATCCGTACAACATGGCGTTTGCATTGTATGGGGTGAGTGGATATGCTGGGGTTGGCTACAATGAGGGTCGTGGGTGCATATGCAAGGTGCCGACTTGGTTGGAGCGTGGTGCCTCAATGGAGGCTAGGCGGCCGGGATAGGGTTCTAGACGAGATGGATGTCCACTGGAAGGGAGACGTGCACAGGCACGGTGAGGTAAGGGCGCGGTCGACATGGTGATGGCAGGGACGGGCATGCAGGCCCAGTCGGGCATGGCTACGGCAGTGGTGGTGTGTCACGGGCCGGACAGGTTCGCTGCAGCAGAGGGGTCGGGCAGGGTCGGGCAGGTTCGGGCAGGGTAGGGCAGGCAGGCAGGGACGGGCAGGCAAGGGCAGAGGGGCGGGCAAGGGCGGACAAGGGCAGAGACGGGCAGGCAAGGGCAAGGACGGGCAGGCAAGTGGGACGGGCAGGCAAGGCAGGGACGGGCGGGCAATAGCAGAGACGGGCAGGCAAGGGCAGGGATGGGGAGGCAAGGGCAGGGACGGGGAGGCAAGGGCAGGACGGGCGGGCAATAGCATAGACGGCGGCAAGGCAGGGACGGCGGCAAGGGCAGAGACGGGCAGGCAAGGGCGGACAAGGCAGAGACAGGGAGGCAAGGGCGGGGACGGCAGACAAGGGCAGAGCGGGCAGGCAAGGGCAGGGACGGGGAGGCAAGGGCAGGGACGGGCGGGCAATAGCATAGACGGCGGGCAAGGGCAGGACGGGCGGGCAAGGGCAGAGACGGGCGGGCAAGGGCGGACAAGGGCAGAGACGGCAGGCAAGGGCAAGGACGGCGGGCAAGGGCGGACGGGGCAGAGACAGGCAGGCAAGGCAGGGACGGGCAGACAAGGGCAGAGACGGGCAGGCAATAGCAGAGAGGGCAGGCAAGTGCAGGGACGGGCGTGCAGGGCAGAGACGGGCAGGCAAGGCGGACGAGGGCAGAGACGGGCAGGCAAGGGCAGGGACGGGCAGGCAAGGCTGGGACGGGCAGGCAAGGGTAGGGACGGGCGGCAAGGGCAGAGACGGGCAGGCAAGGGCAGACAAGGGCAGAGACAGGCAGGCAAGGGCAGGGACGGGCAGACAAGGGCAGAGATGGGCAGGCAAGGGCAGGGACGGCAGGCCGAGGGCGGGCGGGCAAGGCAGAGACGGGCAGGCAAGGGCAGGCAAGGGCAGGGACGGGCGGGCAAGGGCGGACAAGGGCAGAGACAGGCAGCAAGGGCAGAGACGGGCAGACAAGGGCAGTGACGGGCAGACAAGGGCAGGGACGGGCAGGCAAGGGCAGGGACGGCCAGGCAAGGGCAGGGACGGGCCGGCAATAGCAGAGATGGGCAGGCAAGGGCAGGGACGGGCGGGCAAGGGCAGAGACGGGCAGGCAAGAGGGACGGCAGGCCAGGGCAGGGACGGGCGGCAAGGGCAGAGACGGGCAGCAAGGGCAGGCAAGGGCAGGGACGGGCGGGCAAGGGCGGACAAGGCAGAGACAGGCAGGCAAGGGCAGGGGCAGAACAAGGGCAGAGGACGGGGCAGGCAAGGGCAGGGACGGGCAAGGCAGGGCAGGGACGGGCCAGGCAAGTGCTGGACGGGCAGGCAAGGGCGGGGGGCGGCAATAGCAGAGAGGCGGCAGGGCAAGGGCAAGGCCGGGCGGGCAATAGCATAGACGGGCGGGCAAGGGCAGGGACGGCGGGCACAAGGGCAGAGACGGGCATGCAAGGGCGGACAGGGCAGAGACAGGGAGCAAGGGCAGGGCGGGCGCAGACAAGGCAGAGACGGGCAGGCAAGGGCAGGGACGGGGAAGGCAAGGGCAGGGACGGGCGGCATAGCATAGACGGGCGGGCAAGGGCAGGGCGGCGGGCAAGGCAGAGACGGGCAGGCAAGGGCGGACAAGGGCAGAGACGGGCAGGCAACGGCAGGGACGGGCAGGCAAGGGCTGGGACGGGCAGGCAAGGGCAGGGACGGGCGGGCAAGGGCAGAGACAGGCAGGCAAGGGCAGGGACGGGCGGGCAAGGGCAGAGACAGGCAGGCAAGGGCAGGGACGGGCAGACAAGGGCAGAGACGGGCAGGCAAGGGCAGGGATGGGCAGGCCAGGGCAGGGACGGGCGGGCAAGGGCAGAGACAGGCAGGCAAGGGCAGGCAAGGGCAGGGATGGCGGGCAAGGGCGGACAAGGGCAGAGACAGGCAGGCAAGGGCAGAGACGGGCAGACAAGGGCAGGGACGGGCAGACCAGGGCAGGGACGGGCAGGCAAGGGCAGGGACGGGGAGGTAAGGGCAGGGATGGGCGGGCAATAGCAGAGACGGGCAGGCAAGGGCAGGGACGGCTGGGCAAGGGCAGAGACGGGCAGGCAAGGGCAGGGACGGGCAGGCAAGGGCAGGGACGGGCGGGCAATAGCAGAGACGGGCAGGCAAGGGCAGGGACGGGCGGGCAATAGCATAGATGGGCGGGCAAGGGCAGGGACGGTGGGCAAGGGCAGAGACGGGCAGGCAAGGGCGGACAAGGGCAGAGACAGGGAGGCAAGGGTGGGGACGGGCAGACAAGGGCAGAGACAGGCAGGCAAGGGCAGGGACGGGGAGGCAAGGGCAGGGACGGGCGGGCAATAGCATAGACGGGCGGGCAAGGGCAGGGGCGGCGGGCAAGGGCAGAGACGGGCAGGCAAGGGCGGACAAGGGCAGAGACGGAAGGCAAGGGCAGGGACGGGCGGGCAATGGCAGGGACGGGCAGGCAAGGGCAGGGACGGGCGGGCAATAGCAGAGACGGGCAGGCAAGGGCAGGGATGGGCGGGCAATAGCATAGACGGGCGGGCAAGGGCAGGGACGGTGGGCAAGGGCAGAGACGGGGCAAGGGGCGGACAAGGGCAGAGACAGGGAGGCAAGGGTGGGACGGGCAGACAAGGGGCAGAGACGGGCAGGCAAGGCAGGGACGGGGAGGCAAGGGCAGGGACGGGCGGGCAATAGCATAGACGGGCGGGCAAGGGCAGGGGCGGTGGGCAAGGGCAGAGACAGGCAGGCAAGGGCGGACAACGGCAGAGACGGGAAGGCAAGGGCAGGGACGGGCGGGCAAGGGCAGGGACGGGGACAAGGGCAGAGACGGTTCACTGCGCCGTGCGCCGGCATGGAGGAGGATTAGGGGACGCACTTTCTTCCCCTTGGTATGAGCGCATTGTGCAGTGTTGTGTTGGATGCAGTCGAAATGGTGTCTCGTTAGTTTGTCTTATCCCGTCCCCCGTCCGCCCCCCTTCTGATTTATTGTGGGGTATTGTTTTGTTTTTGCAGGCAGAGTACCCTGTGCGCCACTGGAAGAGAGGCGCAGCTGGCTTGCAGAAGAATGAGGTGCCGAACGAGAAAAACGTGGCGAGGGAGAGGAGGATTGTGCGGAACTGGATGCGGCTGGCGATCATGAGGTGGGGGGGTGCGGCCGATGGGCCGAAGTGGCATGAGGATGTGCAGGCCTATACCTTCAGCGAAGGGAACAAGTACAAGATCTTTATCAAGTTCCCACCGCCGGCAGAGGTGCCGAACCTGCCGGAGGAGTACATTGGGGAGGAGGTAGAACCCCCTATGCCTGGCCAGCGCCGCGTCGCCGCCCCTGCTGCCTGCTGTGACGATGGTGAAGAGGGGGGAATATAGCCGTCACAAGTCATTTTATTTGTAGGGGGGAAGGTCGTGCTAGCCTCCAGTTGTAGGTTAGTTTTCAGGACGTGACCCGCAATCGGGGGGACCGATGACGTTGTGGCTGGTTCTTTTTTTGGAGGTGCATGGTATTTTGCATATTACATGTGATTGGAAGTCCTCTAGGACGTGTGTTGTACAAATAGGAATAATATAAAAATTAGTGTACCACTCTTTTGGCGCATGCCGCACCAGCCTAATGCGGATCAGGGCTGACGCACTCCTGACGGTGTGAGAGCATTATACTGAGAGTCCACGTGGCTGTAGAATTCGGATGGTGCTTTGAAGGGGTCCGTGCTAAACTGGCACGTAGGCATTTGCGTTGATGTGGCTAGACCGTGGTGAGAATGTGCGGGCAGGTTGTGGGAGGGTATGGCCAGGGTGTGCGTAACCCATCTGAGGCAAGGGTGTGGACCCGCTGTATGAACTAATATTGGTAATCTGTGGGTGGCTACACCCTGCCCACAATGTTGCGATGGTCTCTGGAGGCTGTGGGGAGAACGTGTTGGGACTTGGGATTTTTGGGATGTTGCGAGACTTTGAGTTTGGGAGTTGTTTTGAACATTGCCATGGATCGGGTGTTCTATTGTTGGGCGTGAGCAGGAAGACAAGATCTTATTGGACCACGTGGCAAAGCATGGCACACACAATTGGTTACATGTCAAATCCATGGGTCTGCTGCCCACACGAAATCACAAGGCGTGCTGCAACCGCTATATTCTGCTAAAGAGGTGATTTCTACTCGGTAGTAACTCCTTGCTACAGAGTGGTGTGTTAGTTTGCCGCTGAAGGTGTGTTTTAGAAGTGTCAGCTGACCTATTGTAGGGTTCAGTGAGTCGGCATCCATTGCCTTCACACTTCTCACATGTCCCCGTTGCCTTCCCTCTCAATGTAAGATGATGTTCCGGACGCCATAATTTTTCCCACAGATGGCCAACAGAACGGAATGCATCCTAGTTGCATCTAGATGCATCCAGGTTCCCGTGTCACCTTAATCGCACGTCTTAGACAGGTACCGTTTTCCATGCTGCCCATGGTGTCGCCTCACAGTGCCATGTCCCCATGTTACCTGTCGGACTTAATGCATGCAGGAAGCTGTCCAACGTACGTCAGCTCACACGAGACATGGACGAGGCTGCAAAGGCGATGATACCTGCTGTGCCAAAAATGCCTGCTGTGCCAACAATGCTGCTGTGCCAACAATACCTGCTGGCCAACAATACCTGCTGGGCCAACAATACCTGCTGGGCCAACAATACCTGCTGGGCCAACAATACTGCCGGCCAACAATGCATGTGCCCACCTTGCCTACCGTGCCAACGGAGACTGCTGATGATGGCTTGACACGAGACACGGTGGTGGCTGCGAATGCTGGGATGGGACAGCGACGAAAATGCAGCAAGCTCTAGAAGAACGAGATGGGTGTTTTCTCAGCACCTCATGCTGCCATCAGCAGGACTCAAACTGTCATCAGCACCATACATCGTGTCCTCAGCTACAGCACATATCAAGTCAGCAGCTCACGTCAAACCATCAACAATGTGACAGGGATTTAAACGTGGGTGAGAGAAGCTTCATGATGTCGGCGGTGCAGAACTCAACCATGGCCCCAGACAGAGAGGGCTTGTGCAAGGGAGCTTCTAGTGATTCATGTGCATCTGCTACACTTGATCTTCAGATTCGAACAGAAGTGACAGCAATGAGCCAAGCCAATGTGGAGGATGAAGCAGCAGACGCAGCCAGTGATGAGATGATGGTTGAAATCTCAAGCGCAGCAGCCATGTCCTCACACTCGCACTGCGGCTCATCAGCCTCGCAACTGTTCACAGCACCTCTTCTTTCCCCACTCTATCCTACTTTTCCTCTTAGTCTCCCTCGTGTTCGCCCCCTACTCCCTTCTTCTCCTACTTCCCTCCTACCTCCTACTACCCCCATTCCTACTCTCCACCTCCGCTCCCTCTGCCGCGTGGAGAGATGGATCACGGAACCTCATTTCTTGTCGAAGCACCTACCCAGGAATTGAAGGGCGTTGAAACCTCATGCTTGGTCGATTCCCCAATGCAGATGTCTGAAGCCTTTCTGTTGGGTGACCTGCGTCAGCAGATGCATCGCATACCTCAGCAGGAAAGTTCTTCACAAGCCAGCTGCACTTTGCCATCTGAAGCGGATCAGAGGCCATGTGCCCACCACACAACACAGTGTGCAGTTTCTGCTGACACCAGCCATAGACATCAGCACCTACCCATTGGGGAGGCTGCTGCTCATATGGCTCCTCCTCCATCTGCTGATGCGCCTCCTCCTCCATCCGCTTATGCACCTCCTCCACCTCTGCTGATGTTGCTCGTTTTCCTACTGCTCCTTCCCCCACTGCTCCTCCCCCCTCTGCTGCTTTCCCATCTGCTCCGACCCCTCTACTGCTTCCCCTCTGCGGCATCCCCCACAGCTCCTCTTTCAGCCGATGCAGTTCTTCTCGCATTTGCTGCTTCGCTCTCTACTGGTGCTCTCTCTCTTGGTCTACCTGGCCAGCGCTGTGCCGCCGTGGCTCCGCGAGTTAGCTCTGATTGGCCCGCTGCTGCTGATGCGATTGCATCGCTCCTCGTTCAGGCAGAGCTGAAGAGAATCAAAGATGCCCTACTGAATCTAGCTCCGATACCTCCAACATTTGTTCAGGTTGCCGCGGCGGTTCAGGCTGCCCCAGCGGTTCAGGTTGCCCCAGCGGTTCAGGTTGCCCCAACGCTCTCGCGCCCCAAACCCAGCCAACATGATGCACTCTTCCGCCCCTCTTTCAGCTCCCTCTTTCCACCCCTCTCTCCACCTCACAACCAGCATTGCTACCCATTCCCCTGTTTCGTATTCCACAACTGCCATCACCACCTGCTGCTGCTGCTCCTGCTGTTCCTCCTCCTCCTGCTCCTGCTGCTGCTACCTCTGCCACTACTGGTTCCCTGCTGCCTGGACCATCTGTCTCTGCTGCTGTTACTCCGGCAGAGATGCGGCTGAAGCCAGACGAGCTGTTTGAAGCATGGTGCAATGGGTCGTACTCCAGGGTGAGTTTTGGTAGATGGCTTGAAATGGCATGGAATGGAATGGCATGGCATGGCATGGCATGACATGGCATGAACCGGAATGGCATGGAACTGGATGGTTAGCTTGGTCTTTGGGGGCCTCCAATGTGGTGATCAGCTCATAAGTGCTGTTTGAAGCGTAGTGCAGTGCGCCACTTTCCAGGGTGGGTTATGATAAACGGCATGGCAAGTTGTGGTACGGTATGGTATGGTTTGGTATGGTATGGTATGGTGTGGTATGGTATGGTATGGTATGGTGTGGTGTGGTATGGTATGGTGTGGTGCGGTGTGGTGTGGCATGCATGGTATGGTATGGCATGGAATTGCATGGTCGATACTCCACTGCGCTTCTGACCAGATGAGCTGTTTGAAGCATGGTGCAGTGGGTCATTCTCCATGGTGAGTTGTTCGGCATGGCATGGCATGGCTTGGTATGGTATGGCATTGCATGGTATGGCATGACATGGCTGATGCTGCAATGAACCTGTGAGCTTGGATTGCTGTCTGAAGCCAGATGAGATGTTTGAGCGTGGTGCAATAAATCATTCTCCAGGGCGAGCTAGGGTGCATGGCATGGCATGGCATGGCATGGATTGGTGTTCAGTAGTATGTATATGATGATTCCGTGTGAAGTTCTACTTGTAACATATTGCTTCATGGTGGCATAGGTACATTTCGGCTGTGCGTGCCGTGTCCTTTATGACAGGTGCTCCACAACTTCTGACCAAAACACTGGAGCTCCGCCCTACTCCAGAGCTCCACAGGTCAACAGCTCCACAGCTTCTGAAGCTCCGCTCCAAAATTTTGAAACCACGGGTGAACCCCTGCCCCGCCATTTATGAACAGCTAGTTGTGTCAGATTCAGCTCGTCTCGGGCTCGTGTGGTTTTGCGCTGTGAAAGTGCTGCATCACATCATATGGTCCATGCAGCTCTTTTTGGGTGAGATTTTTCCTGGCATGAGCAAGCAGACTCTTGAATCGACTCATAAGTTGCTTCTCTTGGTTTTTCACCGTGAAAGTGCTGCTGTCTCACATCACAAGGTCCGTGCAGCTCTGTTCCGTTAAGTTTGTTCCTCGAGGGACGAGCAAGTTTTGGGGGAAATTGCATGTACTCCTTGCTGTGTAAGGCATGTTTTGCTGCTACTTTAATCACAATCAGCCTTTTTGTAACGTAGTCTGGCCTGCTTGCAAATGTTTCTCATGTTAAATTATATATTTTGTTATATAATTGGTAGGCTTGGTAGGTGTTACTGAAACCTTCTGTAGAGGTACAACCCCCTCCTTCTATGCCTCTCTCTTCTATTCTCAACCCTTTTCACTCAACTTTCCTAGTCTAAAACCTCTTGCCATTTCTATGGCTTCCCTCCTACCTAGATCCTAGCATACTTTAACATGGTAACAAAGCAGGTCACCCTTCCCGGGCCTGCTCCCTACGCTTCCACCGCGCACTCCTCCTCTTCCTCTTGCGCTGCCATGGCGGCCGCGTCGTGCTGCTGTGACAGCGTCGTCGTGCCGCTGACCGGGTCGTGCCGCGGCTGTCTCGACGCGCTGCCGTGGCGTCGCGCTGTCGTGGCGTCGACGTCCAGCCGTGGCGGCGTGACGGCGCCGTCGTGCTGCCGTTGCAGCATCGACGTCCAGCCGTGGCATCGACGCCGCACTGTGGCGGCGTTGTAATGCTGCGGTGGCGGCGCCGTCGGGCGGCAGCCGGCCGCGCAACGCCTGTGGCGCCGCTAGACCTGCCGCCCGCTCGTCTACCACGGGAGTGATTCTGGACCACGCCCCCCCCCCCCCCCCCCCCCCCCCCCCCCCCTCCCAACCCCCTCCTTCCCCTGCGTCCCCTCTTCCTTGCCACAGCCGTCGACTGCCTCGTGAGGGCCTTCCCATAGCCGTTATGAGATTGGCCAAGCCACCGAGAGGGCCGGGGCCGCTGCAACCGCCTCTGACGTTGAAGCCGCCGCCGCCGCCGCCGTTGCCGCTGGCCAGTTGCCGCTGCACACCACCGCCGTCGCTCTCGTCACTGATGTGCCTGCTGCCATTGCCATCTCCCGGGCCATGGATATTCCGGAGTCATCGCGGCTGCTGCTGGAAATGGGGGTGCTAGGTTAGGGGGTGTGGGAGTGTGTGGGTTCTTAAACTACCAAGCCTAGGGGGTGTGTTAAATGATATATTTTGTTATATAATTGGTAGGTTTGGTAGGTGTTACTGAAACCTACTGTAGAGGGTACAACCCCCTCCTTGTATGCCTCTCTCTTCTATTCTCAACCCCTTTTCTCTCCTCAACTTTCCTAGCCTAAAACTCTCGCCATTTCTATGGCTTCCTCGTACCTAGATCCTAGCTTACTTAACGTCTCAACCTTCTCTTGTCCCGCGATTCGCTTCCGTAAATGTTATGGATGGAATGGAAGGCTCCACAATTCCAGTGAACTGGAAAATGTTTCTCAATAAAGAGACATAAGGCGAATTCCTATGAAGTAGGATCAGAATCAAGAATGTTTATGATCCTGCCGTTTTACTACATGCGGATAAACAATTATGTAAGCGATCGCAAGTGAATTTCGCGTGGGGACATGGATACTTCACACTATCCTACGGGTACACCCCTCACTTTCAGCACAAAATTCACTTTGACTGCCCGGACTTGACCACGCAAGTTTACAGTACAGTTGCAAACTCCTCGCCACGCATAACCAAACTGTTGGGAAACGTGTGCTCCAATCACGAGCAAAGGAATTCACATACCGAAATTCGAAGCCAGCAGAAACACAAACGAAATTCGTTTTTGTCCCCGTCGCATGCCGTATGTGGGTTTTCTGCCTTTTAGAGTTCCACTTCGTTGCACGTCGCGTGTCGGCGCGCTTATGCACGCGGCGCTTGCTTAGCGCTCGTTGGGTGCTGTCCCGAATGTGATTGTAGGGCCAGCCAATCGGAGGTCCCTATGCGACGTTGTGGTGGCACCATCGTTTCTGATCTTAGCGTTAAAGACCGGGCAACGGGATCAAGAATGAATTTTGCGTTTCTGATTCTGATCCTACTTGTAGGAATTCGTCCTTATGCATAGGAACAGCTCATCCACCCACCACAGTGCACTGCACACCTGGAATTATTACCCCTAGGCATTACACCAAAGCTTGTCTTCAGGACCTCGGCGTTACCACTACATATCCTGGACACGAGCGGTACGTGGTCTGCACCGAGGCCGCCACTAGTGCCTGTCTCACCACGTTTCCCCAAGACCCGGTGTCTGGCTTGTTCACTCTAGACAACGCGTCCCCCCGGTGGGACATCCCCCCAGGTGGTCGTGCCCTCCCAAGTCGCTCCGGCTTGCTCGTGTCAGTCGCTCACCCACCCGTCGCTGCTGTGGCACCAACGCTTGGGTCACCACACACTCCCACGTCTACGTCACATGTCACAGGACGGTCTTGTCTTACATCTCCTTGCGTCGCTCCCTGCCCTCCCTCCCTCGCCCGCGCCGTCGTGCACGACCTGCGTCGAGGGCCGGCTGTGCAGTGTCCCTTACTCCTCCTTGCTTCCCCCTACCTCTGCGCCACTCCAGACCCTGCACCTGGACGTCTAGGCCCAGCCCCCGTCCCAGGGCCGCGTCGAGAGTGCTAATTTCTGGTGCTCGTCGACGAGTACATGCGCTACACCACGGTGTTTCCCCTGGAGCGGAAGGCAGACGTGCCTAAAGTTCTTATCTTGTGGGTCGTAGCTGCGTGAGTCCACCTCGGCCTCCATATGCTGCGTCTTCACTCCGACTGTGGCGACGAGTTTGCCTCCGAATGCTAGTTCTGTCGTGCGAAGGGCATCACCCAGTCGTACACCCTGTCGGACTCCCCGCAACAGAATGGGTTCGCTGAGCAACGCATCGGTTTGGTTATGGAGGTGGCTCATACCTCCATGATCCATGCCGGTGCACCCCATTTTATGTGGCCATTTGTTGTTCGCTACACCGCTCACTAGCTTAACTTATGGCCACACTCCCAGCAGCCGCAGGTTTCGCCCACCCTCCTCTGGACCAGGTCCCCTGTTGACGCGTCTGCGTTCCACGTCTGGGGCTGTCTCGCTCACATTCGTGCCTCTGGCATGGACAAGCTCATAGCCCGCACTGTCCCCTGTGTCTTTGTTGGCTTCCCCCTAGACGCATGTGACTGGCACTTTTACCACCCGCCGTCTCACACTTTCTCTCACTCTCGCAACATCATTTTTTACAAGTCCGTCTCCTTCTACACCCGCTTTCCTCACCGAGGTCTCCCGGTTGCCCCGCCCCTGTTCCTGGTCCCCACTCCCCCAGTAGCACCTGCTTCTCTCCCTCCCCGTCCTGCCCCCTCTGGTGTGTCTCACGTCACTCCCCTCCCGCCTGTCTACGGCCCTGTGTTTCCTCCTCCGGACTCGTCCCCAGCTCGTTTTCCCCCTCGTTCTCCTGCTGTGTCTCCTCCCTTCTCTCCTGACCCCACCCCCCCCCCCCCCCGGAGGTCTCACCGTGCTTATCGTGCTCGTCCAGTCTCTCCAGTTCAGCGCTCACACCCTATGTTGCTACGTTTTCATGCGTCTTGTGCTCCCCTAGTATCGTCGCCTCCTCAGTCGTCGCTTGTTGTCTCCCCTCCTCCTCTCTCTGATTTCCTCAGTGCCAATAGTCTGCTTGTCCCTCGCGTTCTCGCTTCTCTTGTTACCGACCCGTCCGTTCCTGTCTCCAGTCTTGACGCTCTTGTCGCTGCCATCCCTGACTTTGCCTCTACCTGCCACCTTAACTACACTACCGCTCTGGTTTCTGACCATGCCTGTCCTCCGTCCGTTGGGGGTGCCCCTGCCCTTGGAAGTGATGATCTAGAGGACAGGCAGTACAAGCTCGCTTTCCTGTGCGAGGTTGCTCCCCATCTCTGCTCCATGCTGCTAGTCCCTGAGGGTGACCCAGACGCCCTTGACATCCCGACCCCTCACACTTACGCTGAGGCGACCTCTTGACCCTGGGCCTCTCTGTGGATAGCCGCCATGGACGTGGAGATGGCATCTTGGAGATCCACCGGCACCTACGTCGACGCAGTTTCCCCACCTAGGGTGAACGTAGTCGATGGCCGGTGGCTCTTCAAGGTGCGCTACGTTGCTAGAGGCTTTAGTCAGCACAAGGGTGTTGACTTCTTTCAGACCTTCACCCCAACCCCGAAGATGACCACTCTCTTGGCGTTGCTACACATACTGTAGCACAGCGTGACTACGACCTGCACTCCCTCGACTTCTCCACAGCGTTTCTCCAGGGCAGTCTTCACGAGCAGGTCTACCAGCGTCGTCCGCCCGGCTTCACCGACACCTTCGCCCCTGATACCGAGTGGCTCCTCTGGCGCTCGGTTTACGGCCTACGGCAGGCGCTCCATCAGTGGCACGACACGCTGCGAGCTACTATACGTTAGCTGACATGCAGTTTTTCCCGTCGTCTGCAGACCCCTTGCTCTTCGTTCGTTTTGGCCACACCCCGTTCTACATCCTTGTCTACGTAGACGACCTGGTCTTTGCTACTGCAGACAGAGACGCACATGCCTCCATGAAGGCTGAGCTGTTGAGGAGACACACCTGCACTAACCTAGGAGAGCTGTGCCACTACCTTCGCCTGCAGATCTCCAGGGATAGAGCAGTGTGCACCATCCCTCTCACACAGTCACACTTGGTGCGCCAGGTCCTTCAGAGGTTCGGTTTTCAGTTCTCCTCCGAACAGCCCACACCTCTACCTGTAGATCACATGCTCTTGACTCTAGTCCCTGAGGTATCTGTAGAGCCTAGTGGTCCTTATGCAGAGTTGGTGGGTTGCCTCATGTACATGATGACTTGCACTCGTCCAGATCTTGCATGCCCTCTCAGCATCCTTGCTCGCTTGTGGCCACAACCAGACACCGACCACAACACTGGTCGGTCGTTAAGATGGTTTTGCGTTATCTAGCAAGTACATCGGACATGGGGCTAGTGCTAGGAGGACGCATGCCAGTGGTCCTTACAGCACTCACAGACGCTTTGTTCGTAGACGACGTTGAGACCCTCAGGTCCTCTCAGGGCTACTACTTTAGCCTTGGTGCATGCACCATCTCGTGGAGGTCCACTCACTCATCGTTTGTTGCCCAGTCTAGCTGTGAGGCTGAGATCTACGCTGGTGCCATGGCGGCATAGAAGCTCCGCTAGCTGACTTTCTTGCTCAGAGACTTAGGTGAGCGGCCTAGCTCTGCCCTGGTCCTGTACGCTGACAATAGGGCCATGATCCTCCTGTGTCAGAAGCCTCAACTGGAGGGCAGAGCGAAGCACATCCAGTTGCGGTACTTCTCCCTGTGCGAGCTACACCAGCGCCGCCAGGCCCACGCAGTTCACTTGGCCTCCGATGCCAACACAGCTGATATCTAAGGCGCTGCGCCTAAAGATCATCAGCGGCACTCTGTACAGCTTCGTCTAGTTCCTCTAGCTTCACACATGCTAGGACCTTGATTTTGTACTTGATCTTATATTACTTTGACTGGCCTTGTGGCTCCTGTTCCAGTGTCTGGACTAGTAGTGCCGCTCTGGGTTACTCTTGTTTCCCTTGTACTATTGCTGACTGGTCTTCAGACCCTTTCCTCAGAGGTTGGACTAGAAGTGCCACCCTGAGTTGCGTGTCTCTTGCTAGTCGTTGCCCCTTGTTTAGCCTAGGGGGTGTGTCAACATATATTTGTATATGTTATAGGTTAGATAGGTGTATGCTCATAGAGAGCACAACTCCTTAGGACAAAACCACCCTGTATCACTCATTCTAGTACATTGCATTATTATGAGAGCTTCCGCCCCTTGCAACTTATCTTGCGCCGCCCGACCCATCTCCTAGGTGCCCTAGCCACATTCCCGCCCGTTAGCTCACGAACCCGCCGCGCCAGCCAGCGCCAGCCCATGGCAGCTCGCACCCCGCACCAGCCAGCGCCAGCCCGCAGTGACCAGGCCAGCCCACACCCCCGCCCTTTGCCCACTGCTCTGCGCCTCCTTTTAGCCGCTCGCCCGCCTCGCCTGCTGGCCGTCGCCCGCTCGCCAGCCAGCAGCCGCCAGCTCGCCACCGCCAGCTTGCCGCCGCCAGCCAGCATCAGCCAGCTCGCAGCTCGCCGCCGCCAGCCAGCAGCAACCACCTCGCAGCTTGCCGCCGCCAGCCAGCAGCCGCCAGCTTGCCACTTGCCGTTGCCAGCCAGCAGCTGCCAGCCAGCAACTCGACGCTGCCACCAGCCGCCACCGCCAGCGCCAGCAGTGCGAGCCACCAGCAGCCAGCGCCAGCTGCCAACTTGCAGATTTTCCGCCACCAGCGCTAGCCACCAGCGCCATCCTGAAGCTCACCGCTCGCCGCTGGCCGCTGCTAGCCAGCAGCTGCCAGCCAGTGCCACCAGTGCGAGCTGCCAGCAGTCAGCGCCAGCCGCCAGCGCCAGCTTGCCGCTCGCAGCCAGCCGCCAGCCGCCAGCTTGCAACCTTGACGCCGCCCACTAGCAGCCGCCCGCCAGCAGCCGCCAGCTCGCCGCTCGCCGCCGCTGGCCAGCAGCCGCCAGCCACCAGCTCGCACGTAGCCGCCACTAGCTCGCTGTTGGCACGCCGCCCGCAGCACTCCATAGGCGCCAGCGCTAGCCGCCGGCACCAGCAGCCCGCTGCTAGCCGCCAGCACCAGCCACCGCCTGCTGGCCCGCCCCAGCCAGTGCCAGCTTGCGCCAGCCAGCGCCAAGCCGTGCCAGCCTGCGCTAGCCCGCCGTGCGGCCTGCCTGCCGCGTGCCGCTCACTTGCAGCCTGCCACTGCCGCCACCAGCTGCTACTGCCCGCTACTGCCGCCACTAGCAGCCTTCGGCTGCCCCAGTCCGCTGCCACTTCTCGCAGCCCGCTACTGCCGTCACCCACGGCCTCCCACTGCCGACGTCAGCTGCCGCTGTCCATGGCCCTCTACTGCCGTCTACTGCAGCTCGCCGCTGCAGCTGCCGCTGCCCCTCTCAGCCAGCTGCCGCCATGGCGACCGCGCCTGGATGCCGAGGGTTGCGCGCTTGGCTTCTCGACTTGGCTGGTCGCTCTCCGCTGCTAGCTCACGTCTATCCGCTAGAACCGCCAGGCCCTGGTGGCCCACACTTCGGGTACGTTGCCCGCCCCCCCAGAGCCTGGTGCTCATCCTGCTGACGTGACGTCCGCGCAGCGGACGGAGTACGAGACTGCCCTAGCCGCCCTCTCTATCTTGCAGTCGTGCAACACAGCTGTGTAGCTGGTAATCACTAGGGACCTCCTCCCCTGATGAGGAAACTCACTTAGAGACCCTAGAGATTGCTTAGGGTATATAGGAAAAAGTTGTCGCTCGGTACTCTACCCAGTCCTGTGCTACCCTAAGTCGTCTAGTGCTGCCGTTTCTCTTCTCCGACCTAGCCTTCTTCTTCATTGTAGCGGACCTAATTGCGCACATGTACTCCCTTGAATCACCACCACGTTCCCGACACAAAGCCTGTAAGTACACAGCCACGGGTAGACGTCTAGCCACTTTTGAGTGTGACGCACCGTCAGGTCTCTTTACACTACACACTGAGTCACCGCCACTTGCTGCATCTGCTGAGATAGTTACGTCGTGCTCCTGTCACTCCCTCGCCCACCCGACCCTTCTGTGGCACCATCGCTTAGGTCACCCTGCATGTCCGCGTCATGTCCCAGCATGGTCTAGTTACTGGTCTTCCTGCGTCGCTCCAAACCCTGCCTGAATCAGTAGCGCCCTTGTGCACCTCCTGCATCGAGGGCCGGCAGCGCACCGCCCCTCACTCCTCCTCATTTTCTCCTACCACAACACCATTATAGACACTGCACATGGATCCTCGATCCATGGTCTTAGCCGGGAGCGCTTCCTCTTCTTCGTCGTTGACGACTTCTCGCGCTTCACCACGGTGTTCCCGCTGGAGTGGAAGGCTGGCGTGCTAGACACTCTCATCTGTGGCTGCTCACCTATCGCACCCAACACCGCCTGCCCGTGGTTTGTTTACACTCTAATCGTGGTGGCGAGTTCACCTCCGGTCGTCTAGGGCAGTTTTGCCGTGCGGAGGGCATTCGCCAGACATACACACTGTCGGACTCCCCACAGCATAATGGGGTCGCTGAGCAACGGATCGCCTTGGTCATGGAGGCAGCTCACACCTCCTTGGTCCACGGCGGCACACCCTATTTCTTGTGGCCACTCGCAGTACGTTATGCAGCTTACCAGCTTAACCTGTGGCCGCGATCCCTACGCCCACAGGTTTTGCTAACCCTTCTCTTAACCGGGTCTCCTGGAACCACATGCGCGGACAAGCTCTCAGCTTGCACTCTTCCATGTGTTTTCCTCGGGTTTGTTCTTGACGCCCTTGACTGGCTATTCTACCACCCGGTACACCACCACTTCTACCGCTCTCGTGACGTCACGTTCGACGAGACGCTCTCCTACTACCGGCGCTTCCCTCACCGTAGCTCTCTTGTCCCTCCTCCTCCTCTCTTCCTCACCCCTGCCCTGTCTGACGCACCCCTCTTACTCCGCCCGGCCCCGTCTGGTGTCTCTCATGCCACTCCTTTCCCCTCGGTAGGGCCCGCGGGGGAGTCTGCTGACTGTGGGGGGCTCGGAGCTAGGGGTGCACCTGCTGTCCCTGCGGCACCTCCCCCAGCCCAGGTGCCCCAGGCACCTCAGCAGCCTCTCCCCTTGCCTCACCAGCAGCAGCAGCAGCAGCCGCAACCACCGCAGTAGCCTCAGCGGTCGCAGTAGCAGCAGCAGTAGGGGGCAGTGGGATCTGGGGGTGCTGGTTCTGGGGTGCTATTTCTGGGGGAGCTGACTCTAGGGGTGCTGGTTCTGGGGGTGCTAGTTCTGGGGGTGCTGTTTTGGAGAGTACCAGTGGTAGCCGAGGTGGGACTGGAGGTCCTAGAGAGGACAAGGAGTAGTAGCAGTAGCAGCCACAGCAGCAGCAGGAGTCGTCGTCTGCCCTTCGCCTCCTTGGTCTTTCCTCCGGTTCCCTTGACTGGCCGCTCGTCCCTCCTTTCGTGCCTCCTTTCCCGCCTGACCCTGACTGCGGCCCGCTGTTCCCTCCCCCGGACTCCTTTCCGGCTCCTTTCCCCCCCCCCTCTCCTCCATCCCCTGTCATGTCCCCCTTTCTCCCTCGTCCCCAATCCACCGTTCTTCCCCACCAGGTTCGTCGTCCCCTTGGTGGTCGTCTTGTCTCTCCTCGTCCTAGAGTACACCCTATTGTTTTTCGTTCTCGTGCCCCTCCGGTCCCGGTTCTTTCGTTAGCTCCCCAGTCATCGCTCTCGTCATCCTCTGCTCCTCCCTCTAACTCTGCTCGCACAGCTCGTCTAGTCCGCTCTTGCATGCTTGAGTCGCTTGTCACTGAACCTACTGCACCTCCCGAGACTGTCTCTATGCTTATCGCTGTTGTCGCTGACTTCGCTGCTAGCCACCGTCTTGACTACGCAGCTGCCCTGGTCTCTGGTACTGTCTGTTCTCTGTCCGTTGGGAGTGCACCTGCCTTTGGCAGTGATGTCCTAGAGGAGAGGTAGTATGAGCTGGCCTACCTTGTTGCTGCTGCACCCCATCTCTGCGCCATGCTTGTATCTCCAGAGGGCGATCCGAATGCCCTTGACATCCCTATCTCGCGCTCTTACGCTGAGGCGGTATCGGGGCCCAAGGCAGCCCAGTGGATACATGCCATGAAGGCTGAGATGGCATCCTACAGATCCACAGAAAAATAACATCGACGCAGTTCCCCTGACTGGGGCGAACATAGTCGATGGCGTGTGGATCTACATGGTGAAGCGCGCACCTGGAGAGCCACCGAAGTTCAAGGTGCATTACGTAGCTAGAGGCTTCAGTCAGCGGGAGGGTATGGACTTCTTCCAGACCTTCTCCCCGACCCCGAAGATGACTACTCTTCGGGTGCTCCTTCACTAAGCCACGTAGTGTGACTACGAGCTTCATTCACCGAAATTCTCCACAACTTTCCTGCAGGGTAGTGTGCACGAGCAGATCTACCTCCTGCGCCCACTAGGCTTCTTTGGGTCCTTCCCTCCTAGGAAACAGTAGAGCATGCGCTGCCCTATCTACAGTCTGCGTCAGCCGCCCCGTGAGTGGCACGACATGCTCCACACCACACTTGCTTCTCTGCAAATCTTTCCGTCTTTAGCTGACCCCTCACACTTTGACCGTACTGGTCAGACCTCGTTCTACAACCTAGTGTACGTAGACAATCTCATATTTTCTACTCCTGACAGAGATGCACTGGCCATAGTGAAGGCCGAGTTACGTAGGACGCACACCTTCACTGACCTGGGGGAGCTGAGGCGCTATTTGGGCTTGGAGATCTCTCGTAATTATGCCACTCGTACGATCAAACTCTCCCACTCCAATATGGTGCAGTAGATCCTTCAGAGGTTTAGTCTCCAGTTCTCCTCAGCAAAGCCCACCCCTCTGCATGTGGATTACAAGCTCTATGCTCCTGTTCCGACTGAGCCGGTCAAGCCCAGTGCTCCATACGTGGAGCCGGTGGGGTGCCTTATGTACCTGATGACGTGCACTCGACCAGATCTAGCGTACCCTCGCAGTATCCTTCCTTGATTTGCTGCAACAGGCAGACACCGACCATTCCACTGGTCGGCTGCCAAGAGGGTGCTGTGGTATCTGGCGAATACATCAAGAATGGGGCTTGTACTAGGAGGACGGGAGCCAGTGGTGCCCACTGGACACACAGACGCGTCGTGGGATGAAGACTAGGAGACGCTAAGGTTTTCACTGGGCTACTGTTTTAGTCTCAGTTCAAGTGCATTCTCGTGGAGGTCCACTAACTCAGTCCAGTTGTGAGGCAGAGATTTACGCCGGGGCCATGGCCGTTCAGGAGCTCTGCTAGCTGAAGTTCTTGCTCACCGTCTTAGGTGAGCAGCCTAGGTTTGCCTTAGTCCTGTTTGCTGAAAAAAGGGCCATGATCCTCCTGTATCAGAAGGCTCGCCTTGAGGGTAAGGCGAAGCACATCCAGCTGCGGTACTTCCTGCTGCGGTACTTCCTGTTGCGTGAGTTGCAGCAGCACGGTCAGGCTCGTGTAGTACAGTTGGCCTCAGAAGCCAACATTGCTGATATCTTTACCAAGGCGTTACTGCCTCGTGACCATCAACGGTTCTGTACTCAGCTTGGTCTAGTCTCAGTAGCCGCTCCCCTGCTTGTATCCCGATCCATGCGATATCGGCTTGTACTTGCTGTTCTATACCTGCTTGTCTTGGTACACTTGCTGACTAGCCTTGTGGCCCTTGTCTTAGTGGTCAGACTAGTACTTATGTCCTGAGTTGCTTTGTTACCTTCACCAGAGGCCAGACTAGTAGTGATGCCACCCAACCTAGGCTGAGGGGTGTGTCAACAGTTATATACATATCCTAGTTAGAGTTTATTTGTTAGTATATCCTAGCTAGGTCAGCTCGTAGAGAGGATAACACCCTGTACATATCTCCACTCCTCTCTTCCTAGTCCCTACACCACTTTTGGTAATATTGGCACACCCGAGCCTTGAAAGAATGGTTCACACACACGTCAAGGGGCTGCACGATGGAAGTGTAGCCCGCGGGGATGACTCCTGGCACCACACCGAGCTTGGCATAGCACCCTTTCACCCTAGGAGTCAAACCTTGGTAGGAGTCAAGGATCAAGAGTGCCGAGCAGGCGCGCAACCTGAACCGCAGCCTGATGAATGGTTGTATGAATTTCTTCAGCCACTCCTGCACGTCGTTGGCATCCATCTAGCCGTTCGGCTGCGCCGTGATGACGACATCTGCACATAGTCAAGAGAGAATGTCAGCATATTCGCGGCATTAAAGTAACAATCCAGGAAACAGTAACAAGGCAAGAAGCATTGAACGGAGCTCAAAGAACTCAACGCTTGGAAAATCCCCTTGCGGGACGGTCTTCCTTTTAAAGTAGACCCATGGCTTCAGCTTTTATCCTGACACCGTGCATGCCACCATGACCGTCACCCGCTCCTTCTGATAGCCGCCACTTCGGATGGGTACGAAGTTCATGGCGACCTGTTCAAGGGTGTGATCTGCTGGCATCTCCAACCAGAGGGGTGTTTGGTCAGCATTTATGATCCATCGCTCCTCGATGGTGTACATCCTGCGCACCTCGCAACAGAAACACCAGAAATTCTCCAACTCGGCTTGGCAACCCTCTTTGGGAAGAGGGAGGAGAAATGGCTGCAGCAACTCAGGGAGTTAGTAGCGCTTTGTACGTGTAAAGAACAGGAGCAATAAGAATAATGACACGGCATGGAGATAAAATACTTACTGTCGGTCATCTTCTGACCGACTTTAGTCCTGGCACGAACATACAAGTTCCAACGTGCACGGAAGCGTTCGGTTTATCGGTAGGAGCCTTGGAATAGCCTGCAACGTTGGGATAGAGGACCTTCATCACCTCTCGGGACCACTTCTAAAGGCGAGAAAGGGGGACTGGAGTCCTGACTGCGCGTGCGGCAAGGAGCTTGGAGTAGTCTGCAACTCCATGTAGGCGTACCAAGAAGACCTCCCTTGGACATGGAGTCTCTTATGGCAGCCATGCGCAGCTCGGAGCTCAACCTCCTACTTCGACTAGTCGCTGATTCGGCGGCGTGAAAAGCCCGACTCATTCTGCTCCCCCCTGTCCCGAGAGGCGCTGGTGGGGCAGGGGGTGCAGGAGGAGCTGGCGGTGCAGGAAGGGTAGGAGGAGCGGGAGGTGCGGGAGGAGCAGTGGAGTGGGACTCAACATTGCTCTAAGGCGTGTAGGCTGCCCTGGTCTACCAAACAGCACTGAGATACTGGATAGAGGGAGTCCTGCCATGGCTCCCGCAAGGGGAGCTACAGCTGCTTGGGTTCCAAGGTTGTGCTGAATTTCATTGCTGCACAACCTTGGAACGAGGGACCCCTCGGTGCTGGACTTCGACAGCCTTCCAAGACATCCAGATTCAAGTGTTACGTGGCCACGTAGCACCCTCTGACGCAGAAACAAGGCAACTGTCACCCGCCACTAGCCCTTGTTGGCACAGCAGTGCGCCAACAGCCCTTGCTGGCACAGCAATGCTGTGATTGGGCCGCAAAGCAGCTTTCCTGCCTCCCTGTCGTGGCCGAAGCATCTCGAACTGTTTATGTGCGACTTATTACCATGTCCTCTCCTGAAACCAAGCTCTTCTTCACCAAGAGGTACCTTATATATATATATATACTGAATATTTTTAAAACATAATCCATAGAAATCGTTATAAGCACCCATGGGCTTTTTTTTTTATTCGATTTATCGTCCCCCTAAGATTTCAAACCACTCCTAGATACGACCCTAGGGGTGTCTATCTGGGGGATTACGGTAGCTGACAGAGGGGCCGCCCAGAGTCTCGGGCCTGGCAGAAGTCTATATCTAGTAGAGGTCTATCTCCCAGGCGCATAAAGCTTGAGACACGGACTGGACCACCATGGGGGCCAGACAGGCCTGGCATAAGAGGAACCCAAGGGGGCACTTGCCGGGATTGCAGGAAAAATCAATTGGAAGGAAGGTGCACATAATGATGCTGTGCGCACTATGCACACTGCAGAAACAGGAAAGGAGGTGGGGGGATGGGGGTAGAAAGAGGGAGGGGAGGGAAGGGAGGGAGTGGTGGGAGGGGTAGGAGATTCGGGGGGGGGGGGGGGGGGGAGGGGGGGGTGGTTTGATGGAGGAGAGGGATGGTGAGAAACAAGGGTGAACATAAGTTGAGCACAAGGTTTTGTCAGCACCCTTGAGTTGGTTCAGGCTTGGCGTGAATGAGCAACAGGGAACACATGCTCAGCGAACAAGGGGGGAAACACCAAGTTGATCATTTGAATTGTCAGCACACTAGAGCTAATTCAATGCATGCAGCACCACTGGAGCTGGTTCAATGCATGCAGGGATAGAATGAGAGTTCAGGCATCAGATTGGCTGTATAAGTTCCGAGATTAGGGTTCAGTGTTTAAAGGAATGAGGATGCTTGGCATAGGTGGAAACCAAAATGATGGGGCAATGTTCTCATGGTGTTTCCAAACCCATCATCCCTACTTGGGCTCACCCCATCACATCCATAAACCATGGTTTACTCCTTATCATGCTCCTCATTACTGTCCCAAGCCCTTGTCTTATACACAAACATAAGATGTTCTTTCTCTTGGGGTTGATGGTAACAAGGCTGCCATCCCCTATAGTGCACTCAAACCAGCCAACAGAGGGGGGGAGAAAGTAAGCCGAGAGGGAGAGAAAGAAAGCAGAGAGGCAAGTAGCAGAGGTGTGAGTGTATAAAATGGAGGACTTATACGTAAACATGAGAATGTTCTTGCCCGTGAGCCCGCGGTGCCCCACCTAGAATACAGATGCCGAGGACCGTTCAAGTCAAGTCAAGCCCCTAGGTGTGGAAGCTTCGCTGTTCACGAGTGTTTGAAGATGTCATCCTTTGCAGATGACATCAAGCAAAAGTGGAGGACGTTGCTTGGGGTACCCAAAAGAAGTCTCTTTAATTGGATCATATAATTCATCCCAATCCACCATTCACACATTTTTGTCGATATTGGCTTATGAACGAGCACTCGGCCTGCTTGGAGAAACAATTTCTCCAAGACCAGGAGTCTCACTGGCGATGTCATCGATGCTGATAAACTTGGGCTAGATCCATTCGTATAAGACGTTTCGGGTTTTTTTTTGCAGCTTCTTGTAATGCCATAAGAACCTCCCAAAAAATACAAAAGACTAGCTAACATACCCGAAAACTCTGGCGAAAACGTCGCCATCTCTCGACGGAAAATAATTCCGTGTACGCCGGGGAAGGGGAGGACCGATTAATCCCAACCATCCATCGGACAGGATCCGGCGGCATCGGAAGTGCTACGCCACCAGCATCCTTCCGCCCCCTTCCCAGATAGGGACTACTCCCCAATCGGAACCTAGATGGGCAGAATCGTGGCTCTGATACCAGTTGTTATGAAATTATACTAAGAGCATAGCGTAGAATACTATTGGGGAGCGTGACTACCGAATGTTTCTAGTAATGAAAGGCCTAGGGCTTATATAGTGCAAGTTGACCAGGTTGAACCTCAAGAGTTGGACCAGTCAAGGGCTCGGTAGTCCCGAGGGTGACGGGGTCAAATTGGGTTCAGGGTGCCTCAGTAACACGTTCAGGGCCAAATAGTTCGGCGGGGGTGGTTTGACGCGAGGTTTGAGGGTCGAGGCTGCGGACGCACACTGTTCGCAGTACTCGCTGTGACTAAACCCGGTAAGGATTCGTGAAATCCTTACATGGAAGAAATCCGAGCCTGATCCTGCTGTATTTTACAATATCCATTACACCGGAGGATAGATGTCTGAAGGGCATATAATAGACGGGTATACTTTCAATTTTTTCGGATTTTGGTTTTGGTTTGTTCGAGGTCTCTCTTAGTTCTGAGTTTCTGGGGTTTCAAATCTGGACGTGACCAGGGTGGAATTCAAGCCAGTTCCGAATGTTTTGAGATCCAGGGATTTTGGGGCCTGGTCTGGGAACGTCCAAATCCACTACCCCTAGCGTAAGCCCTGCTTCCGAACCAATGAGGTGGAAAATTACACTTCCGAATAATCCCACGAGCAACACACTTCCGTTTGGAGGCCGGGAATGCCTACGCAAGCAAGGTTTTGTTGTATACCCTCTATAAGGGAGCTGATTGCACCAGAGAGTGAAGCTTGTCTATCCTCTCCAAGAACCTGATTCTGCCCTACTTTTCAGGAGAGCTGTTTGATTTGAATTCGACAGCAAGGTCCTGCTCTAACCCTCCACTGTAGAGCCCGAGCTGCGTCCTCTATTCCACCCACTGCTCTAACAGCCACGAAAACGAGCCAATTCAACCTCTAATTAGAACGAACATTTTTTCTGGCGGTGATCATTGCAAGGAAGTTCTTTTCTCAGTTCTCAGGGCATGAGTAAATTGTTCGAAGACTATTAGCTGTGGCTGGTATTATGGCTGACCCCTTCAATCGAAGTACTAAACAAATGAGCTTTAACGTGGCTATGTTAAGTTTGATGCCGATAAAGGAGAGGAGGCGAATGGGTGGGGCGCTTTGGAAGCCGGAGGTGAGGTGCATTTGTAGTAAATGTTGAAAGTGAGAGCATTATTTAAGCCTTTGCGAGACTCTGAGTTTGGGAGTTGGTTTGAACGTTGTCGGCTCGGGTGTTCTATTGTTGGGCGTGAGCAGGAAGACAATATCTTATTGGCCCTCGTGGCTAAGCATGGCACGCAAAACTGAGGACTTGTCAAATCCATGGGTCTGCTGCCCACACGGAATCACAAGGCTTGCTGTAACCGCTAAATTCTGCTCAAGAGGTGAGTTCTACTCGGAAGTACTACCTTGTTATTTAATTCTGGAGCCGCCGAAGCTGTTCTTTCCAAGTGTCACCTGACCTACAGAGTTCACTGAGTGAGTCAGCATGCCATTGTTTGACATGATATTCCCCCATGTCCCATTGCAATAGCTTTCAATGTGAGGAGACTCCAGAATTTCCCTCACAGACGGCCAGCAGGAACGGAATGTATCCTTGTTGCATCTACGCTACCCTTTCCCATGGTTCCGCTGGCGGTGGTTCGCCTGATGGTGCTATGATGCCTTACCCTGCACCTCCATGTTACATGTCGGTCTCAATGCATGCAGGAAGCTGTCCAAGCGTCAGGCCCCACAAGACATGGACATGGTTGCTAAGGCAATGATACCTGCTGTGCCAATGGTGGCTGGTGTACCGACGGTGGCTGCTGTGCCAACGGTGGCTGCTGTGCCAACGTTGAGTGTCGATGATGGCATGACACGAGACATGGCGATGGCTGCGAATGCGAGGATGGCTGCTGTGAAAGCGGTGACTGCGAATGCCAGGTTGGCTGCTCAGCCAACGGTGACTGTGAATGCTGGGCTGGCTGCTCTGCCAATGGTGACTGCGAATGCTAGAGTGGGGGTGGCATTCACAATGCGACAGAATCTAGAAGAACGAGATGGGTGTTTCCTTAACACCTCATGCTGCATCAGCAGCACACATCGTGTCAGCAACAGCACACATCGTGTCAGCAGCAGCACACGTCGTGCCAGCAGCAGCACACGGCGTGCCAGCAGCAGCACACGTCGTGTCAGCAGCAGCACGCATTGTGTCAGCCGCAGCACACATCGTGACATCAGCAGCACACATCGTGTCATCAGCAAGGTGCAAAAAAACGGTATCTGTATTATATGGTCGTATAATACGCCAGTTTTTTAACAAAACGTCGTTTTTTTAATAGACGAAAATCTTTGGAAAAAAAAAAAGACAGACATGCAGAAACTGACAGTACCTTGGCTATGACAGGCTACCGAATGCTACGCAGACTAACAAGCAACTTTCCAGGTCAGTCTAGTCTAACTTACTCCTACTACTCCTCCAGAATGCCCCCTACTCCTCCACTATGCCCTCCTTCCTCCCTCACCATGGCTCCTTCCTCCGACTCCCCCTCTTCTTCCTACTCCTCCTCCTCTTCCTCCTCGTCCTCCCCACTGTCCCATCACTGCAGTCCCACGGGTTGCTCCCCTTGGTCCTCTTTGCAGGCTCCTCTGGCCCGCTGCCCTCGCTATCTGTCTCCGCCTGCTCCCCCTCCTCCTCCTCCTCCTCCTCCTCCTCCTCCTCCTCCTCCTCCTCCTCCTCTCCTCCTCCTCTCTCCTCCTCCTCCTCTCCTCCTCCTCCTCCACCACCACTTTCTCCTTCCCCTTTCGGAACCCACTGCTTTTCTTGGCCCGCTTCTTGCCCCGGGACTTGGTCGCCTTCTTCTTCTTCCGCCCGCCGATGGAGCCAAACGTGTTCCAATCAATGGAACACACTACTCCAGCCACATCCCCTCCCTCCTCCTCCTCCTCCTCCTCCTCTTCGGGCTGCTGCAAAGGGGGGCAAGGCACAGGTCGGCGTACAGCCTTGCCCAGACCTCCACGTTTTGGCCGTAGGCGGCGCGCGCTCGCCTCCCAAACGCGACGAACGTGACGTCTGTCATGGTCTCCGCATTCAGCTTGTTGCGGTCGTGCCTCTGGACCTGAGCCAAGGCCGACCAATAGCGCTCGACCTTGCTGGAGGTCACTGGCTGTGAAAGGACCTGCACAACTAGCTCCTGCAAGGCCGCAATGTGCATCCACCACCACTCGGCATCAGACAGCTGGCCACTCTCCACAAGGGCTGTCGCCGCCCAGCGGGCGTCCACCAAACCAAGGCGGCCCTCCCCCTTGTGGAAGGTGGCCAGCTGCACCGCAAGCAAGGTGCAGCGAGCCACGTCCCCTCCCCTAGCCTGAAACACAGCCTCTGCCCCATTCTGCACCTCGTCGTTGTTCCGCACCTCCCCCACATACTGGTTGCGCGGGTTCAAGAGCCACTCCAACGACTGAAGTGGGTTGTGCAGCTGACCGTCCCAGCGGCGGGCGATGATTTTCTGGACCGCCGCCAAGAAGGCCGCCCTGTCCTTCGCATCGAGCAAAGTCGTGCGCTTCACGAAGAATGTTGGTACGCGAGTTCCATGAGTGGGAGGGTGGGATTGCTGCCGGGTGAGTACAGGAACATAGAGGCTGACGGGACGGCGGGATGGCTATAAGAGGCGATGCAGATTTAGAGGTGCGCTTACCAGCTGCCTCAGCGGCGGCGTTCGTGTTGACAGTGGCCTCCAGCATGAGGCCATAAATCTGGCCCATGAGGATA
>BQMB01000230.1:0-60000 GCA_027943415.1 Closterium sp. NIES-67
GGCAAGCACGACAGCAGGGCTGCGAGGGATGTCATGGGGCTGGATAGAATACAACTTCATAAGCCCGCTCATAGTACTTATTATACATAAGTAAGAAATGCGACAAGGCCAATTTTGTGATAGCACCATGTTGAAATTTATGTATGGAAGGAAGAATACAACCTAACTTTTTCTAATTATTCACTACGGAGTTGACTCAACCTCTACATCGTCCTCTCATTCAGCACGCAGGAGTGCTGAAAAACACGTTTAATATGGATTGCGATAATAGGGAGAAATTAATTGGTGTGTGTAAAAAAGCAAATCAAGTGCAAAACTCATGTAAAACTAATTGATACGTATATACTGTTATGAGATCTTGGGAGTTTCCTTTTGTACCAAGTGATGACTGCACAGAAACGACTTGTTCGGTTTTGTTCAAGGCGGATCGCAGGTTGAGGAGCTTGTGACAATAACCCGTAAAGTTGAGCAGCCAAATGCCACGTCTGCACTCTGCTTGACAACTTTGGTGCCGAGCGACAATGTCGTGGTCGCAGACTTTCGCAATCTTAGGACCATTTTCATCAGAAGTCCTATTGGTCCGCCCCTCCCCAAAACCACCAGCTCGCCGTTCCGTCGCACGCACGTCAAACCCAAGGACCTGTCCGTCTGTCGCGAGCTCTCGTCAGGGGTCGCCAGGGAGCTGGGCAGGCACCACCAACCACTCTGTGATCAGAAGAGCCGCCAACCTCCCGCACTGCCCCATGCTTTCCTCCGCGGCACCTCCTGCAGCACGCGCACGCAAACTGACTTCCGCTGTTGTCTTCCGCCGCAAGGACAGTTTTTGCGCGGAGCTCAGCGGATGAAGCTGCGTGCGAAGCGTAGCTCTGAGTGCTGCTGGGTGAGGTGCTTTTCGGGTCAGAAGGATCAAATATTTCACTTACACAAAAAGTTACACTTAGGACGCCCTGAAAGCAGAGGAAGGCAGCCGTCTAGGTTCCCCAAAGCCCAAAGGGAACACTCCCAGCCCGCCCCTCGTGATTTTTGGTCCGCCTGCCCGTTCCCCGCAGTGGCGAGATTCGGGATCGGGGGAAGCAGGAACGAGGGGAGGGGGAGCTCTCCTCCGTGCGCCCTCACGCGCGCACCCGACCCAACTCCCGCTCTCCGCTTCGCTCTCCGCTCCGCTCTCCGCTCAAGCTCTCCCCCATGCGCTGGGCCTTCTCCTCTTTCACAACACTCTGGATCGCTGTTCCGCTCTGCCCTGCTTAGCTCTGCTGTGCTCTGCCCTGCTTAGCTCTGCTTTGCTCTGCCCTGATTAGTTCTGCTTTGCTCTGCCCTCTGCTTGTGATGTGACCCCTGAGCCTGTGAGGCAGAGGGTGAAGCTTGTGCTTGCCTTGTTTGACTGGGTTGGTGGTTCATTTGTCCGCCTAACATCCTCGTACACTACGCCTAGTACATCTAGCCCACGAGCACAGGTCCTCTATTATGATTATAACGGGTCCAGAGGTGCAAGCAGTGGGAGGCAGGTCCTCGGGCTCCTAGGCATCCTACAGCTGACCAACCAGCGAATAATAAGAACCCCCCTCGCTCTTAGTTCAAACTAAGCCCGCCTTATTCTTCGTAACCACTAACATTTTCCGCCGGCTGTCCTGCAGCCATACAGCTCACATTCAGATGCAACCCTTTACCTTGGCTGTGCTAGATTATAGAAGCATCTCCTGTACAACCGAGATTGTAAAATCTAACCTAACCCGCGTGTCCGTCAAATGCCGTGCGGTACTTCACCCGTGCGGCGCTGTTGCCTACTAAGGCAACCGCGCTCCATTCTTCCGCCGCGATAGCTGTCCGTAACGCTGGCGCTCCTGGTACACGGCAACCGCATTAATAGTCGTGCACTCTCTTAGTGCTCTTCAGTAACCTGTCGCCGGGTTTCTCGGCTACCTCCGGTTTCCGATACGCTTTCCTGCTACTGGTCACCTTTTTAGCGTCGTAAAGTTCAAAACAAGGCACCTTTTGCACATTAACGGCCAAGGACAGAGCTGTAGTCTGATCTTATCTATTTGAAACTCTTCCTGACTCTTCCTCTTCGTGTGCGTCAAAGGAATTGGTTAAACCGTCCGTACCGCTGCGTCACCATGGGGGCGATGACGTCATCTTTAGCGGCGAAATTCGCCTTTTTTCCGCCAACCCCGCCGTCATACGCGATCGTGAAAGACCCGAGCACTGGACGGCTGCGATTCGACAGCATCGCGCCGCAGGACCACGTGGACGTGCTGCTGATTGACACGCGGCGGAGACAGCAGGTGGCGGCGATGTTCGTCCGCAATCCCCGCGCGCGACTGACGCTGCTGTACTCGCACGGCAATGCGGCTGACCTGGGACAGATGCATGACCTCTACGTGGAGCTCGCGCACATGCTGCGAGTTAATCTCATGGGTGAGCCTCGAGACCTCCCCCCCCCCTCCCCTCCCCTCCCCTCCCCCACGCCTTCCCTTTCCCCCGTTCCCCGTCCTTCCTTATCTCTCTCTCCCTCGGTCCTGCTGTCCTACTCTCGTGGTAAAATGATGTGGTTTTGCAAGTATCAATTGTGCAGCTGGAACCCTCATCTCACACCCCGTCTCTTTCATCTGGAGCCTATGCTTCCTTAAGAGGTCCAATTTACTTTCTGTCTACAAGTCCTCTTGTCCATTCTTGTGCTTTTTAACCGCTTCTCACCTCCCTCCCCCATTTGACCCTCCCTTTGCCGTCCCCATTCCCCTCCCGACATCCTGTCCTTTCCCGTTTCTTAGGTCCCTCCTTTGTATCCCCCCTACCCCTCGTCTCCCCTCCCTCTATGCTTCACTTGCCCTCTCTCTTCTCTCCCTTTCCCCCTCTTACATCCTCAATCTTCCGTCGACTCTCTTCCCATCACACGTTTTGCCACACCAGGTACGACTACACGGGGTACGGCGCCTCTACTGGCAAGGTACGTTCTTTCCGGCAAGGTACGATGGTACTTTACACGGGGGGAGTAACAGAAGCACGGGTGCGCTTGCTGTTAAGGTATATTCGCTGCCCTTTAACCGGGTACTGCTGCTTTCAGCCTCCATTGTGTTATCCGTTGGACAGCTGTTTGCGACTTCTTCCCCGATTCTCTTCTGACCGCCTCGATTCTCTTCTGACCGCCTCGATTCTCTTCTGACCGCCTCGATTCTCTTCTGACCGCCTCGATTCTCTTCTGGCCGCCTCGATTCTCTTCTGACCGCCTATATTCTTTCCTATTCGCCGTCATCCTCGTCCTCCAAGCCATGTTTGGGGCCGCGTCACGCCAACGCGTGGATTCGTGAGCACCCACCGGCGATTCTCCGCGTTCCCGCCTGCTGCCCCGCCCTGCTCAACCCCTCTCCGGCCCCTCTCCCTTTCCTCCCCCTCTCCCCATTCCCTCTTCCCCCGTTCTCTCCCCCTTCCCTCCACCCCCCCCCTCCCCCCTCCTTCCCCTTTCCCCTTCCGCAGCCGTCGGAGGCGGACACGTACGCGGACGTGGAGGCGGTGATGACGTGTCTGCAGCAGCGATACAGCATCGGCGCGGAGCAGGTGGTGCTGTACGGGCAGAGCGTGGGCAGCGGGCCGACGGTGGACCTGGCGTCGCGCACGCCCAACGTGCGCGGCGTGGTGCTGCACAGCCCCATCGCGTCGGGCGTGCGCGTGCTGTACGAGGTCAAGCACACCTACTGGTTCGACATCTTCCCGGTATGCTGTCGCGTCTGCTTCTGTGCTGTGTCTGTGCCTGTGCCTGTGCCTGTGGGTCTGTCTCTGTGTCGGCGGATTGGGGGTGATTGATGGCGTTGTGTGTGTGTGTGTGTGTGTGTGTGTGTGCGCGCGCGGTGTGTGTGTGCGTGTGTGTGTGTGTGTGTGTGTGCGTGTGTGTGTGTGTGTGCGTGTGTGTGTGTGTGTGCGTGTGTGTGTGCGTGTGTGTGTGTGTGTGCGTGTGTGCGCGTGTGTGTGTGAACATGTTTGCGTTCTGTGTCGCGTGTGTCATGCCATGTGTGGTTGACCGTACTGGGCGCGCACATGTGCGGCTGCGTCAAGTACTGTGAACAGACCGGGCTGGGCATCTCGTGGGAACGAAGAACAGGGAGGCGGATCAAGCTGATGCGCGCAAGAGCGAACGGAAAGCGAACAATTTGACGAACGCAACGCACAGATCAAAGCGGAGTTTTATCCCACGACGATGGGGTTAACTCAGAAGAGCGGGAATGGGGGAAGGGGGGAATCAGGGAAGGTGGGAAGGCGGGAAGGAGGGAAGGTGGAAGGTTGGAAGGAGGGGGCAAGTGCTTAGCAAGGGTCGAGAACCTTGTCGCAGCAAGATGCGTTTTTTTCATCATGCCCGCGCTCTGTGCTGTGTCTGCCACCTGCTGTGCGCTGCCGTGTCTTCCCCGCCCGCTTCCCTCCCTCCCTCCGTGCGTCTACGTGCACAGAACATTGACAAGCTGCCGAAAGTGGAGTGTCCAGTCTTCGTCATGCATGTAAGTCTTTGTTACGCTCGCCCGCTCGCCGCCCCTCGCTCGTTTCTTCCTCCTAGACTCATTGCCTTGCCCATCTACTTGTCGGTTGTCCGTCGGTCGTTCATAAGACACAGTGAACCCGAGAAAACACATCCAAAGGAACTGTCTGGTATATGCTGGTGCGCAGTTGTTGTAAAAACCCCTCACACTTCCGTTCTCCCTCCTGCCGTCCCTCCTCCTTTCCCTTTCTCCTCCAATCCGATCCCGTTCGCTCGCCCCTGTCCCCCTGATCCTTCCCTGTCTCCCCCCCCCTGTCCCCTTCGCCCCCCTGATGCACGTCGGACGAAATGCTGGTGAGTGCTTGCAATCCAACGCACGCCTCATGTGCCACCTCTCGCTCCTCCCGTTTCACCCTCAACTCCCCCCTCGCCCTCCACCCCCCCCCCTCCCCACACGGCCGCAACGGACGAGGCGAGGGATGTGTCGCACGGGCAGATCCTGGTGGACGCGTGCAACCAAATGCATGCCTCACACGCCACTTTCCGCACTCTTCCCTCCCCCCAACCCCGTCTCCCTCCCCGCCTTCCCCAACTCTTCCTCCCCCCCCCCCCTTCCCCCCAGGGCACGTCGGACGAGGTGGTGGATGTGTCGCACGGGCAGATGCTGGTGGACGCGTGCAAGCGGCCGTTTGAACCGCTGTTCCTGGAGGGCGGGCACCACTGCGACCTGGAGTTCTTCCCCGAGTACCTGCGCTGCCTGCGCAAATACATCTCCTACCTCGTGCAGCACCCCCCCGTGCCACAGCCTGACCTGCCCAGGAAAGCCAAGAAGGTGAGGAACTGAATTGAGCTGTACTGAATTGAATCGAACTGAACTGAATGAATTGAATTGAATCAATTACTGAATGAATTGAATTGATTAAATTGAACTGAATGAATTGAATAGAATGAATTGAACTGAATGAATTGAACTAAGCTGACCGTCCTTTCCACAAGCACCACCTCCGTTGCCCACCCCTTCCAGCCGCCCTCCTCCCTCCACTTCTCTTTGCCGTTCCCCTTTCACAACGCTCTTCCCCCCATCCCCCTCCCCCTCCCCCGCCACGTTTCCACCCCCTCGCCCGTTCTCCCCAGCGCCCTGGCTGGGGAACCCCCCTGACAGCCATCCGGTCCTTCGTGACCCCCAACCGCCACCGCCACCCCTCCGGCACCGCCTCTGCTCCCGCCACGCCCGTGGGCTCCTTCTCCTCCTCCTCCTCCGCCTCGCTCCCCACCTCCAACGGGAACGCGTCCCCTGCTGCTTCCCTCTCTGCCGACGACTCCTCCTCGTCCTCTGCGGCTCCCAACCCGCGCACGCGGTCGTGGAAGCTCAGGGCGCTGTCACCTGCGTTTCGGTTCTCCCCGTCCACGTGGCGGGATGCACGGAGGAAGAAGGGCGAGGAGGAGGAGAGGAGGGGCAAGGGGCGGAGCAGGAGGCGCTAGGAGTAGCAGGAGTGTCGCAGGGTAAAGCGCCTGGTGGTGCAGCCAGTGCTGCTGCTGCTTCGGCTGCTGCTGCTGTGGCAGCTCCTGCTGTGAATGGTCAGGCAGGTGAAGGAAATTCGTCAGCAGCAGCTGCTGCTGGTGGTGGTGTTGCGAATACAGGGCACACAGTAGCAGCGCCGGAAGTTGCTGCAATGGCTGGGGAAGTGGGGTCCAGCCAATGAGGAGACCATTGGGAGTCAGTCTGTTGAGGGCGGCTGGGCGGCTGGGTGGCTGGATTGGTTTGGTGTCGAGTTTGTGAGGTGGATTGCTGTTGGGGAAGCCAGAAGCCAGAAGTAAGAAGCAAGAAGTCTGACTGGCTGATACGCAGAGGGGGGACGGGGGTGTCTCTCCACTCCCTGCGACAATGGGTTTCCGGGTTTTATGGGTTGGAGGGGAGGAGGGTTGCTTACATGTGATGAGGGGAGAGAGCCCCACGCAGCCTGTGCTGTGCAGACGGAATGTCAAGAGTAGTGGCGCTGCTTGGTGCCTGGCCGTGACCCTTCTCTGCTTGACCTCTCTGGCTGGTTGGACTGTTCCGTGTTGTGTGTAACGCTGTGTCTTGTTGGTTTGTTCTGTTTGTGTGTTTTCTGTTGGGCGTGTGGCTCTGGCTCTGGCCCTGGCAATGCCCTGGTGTTGCATTGCGACCGGCTGAAGGTTGGATGACTGCTGCTAGACTCGCCGGCAGATGGGCTGAGGGAGGGGTAGGGAGGGAGACCTGGGCGAGAAACCTGGGAGTGCTAAAATAGACTGCTGCTGGCATTTAAGCGTTTCCTTGGGGGTTACAGGCTCCTCCCCTGCCCCACTCTTGACTCACTCACCTGCTCTTCTCACCTCTCACGCTCCCTCCGTCAATCCCTCCCTCCCTTGCTACCTGCTCTACCCTGTCCTTCCATCCACCCACATCTCAGTTCCCTCCCTCTGATGCTGCCTTTACTCCATTTTTCTTTGGGAATTTGGTTTCTTAAAGCGAGCTTACCCGAAGTTCAGCAGCCAGCATCCTCAGAGCATGGCGCCTCAGCCATTCACCACCACTATGTAGTGCCTGGGATTTTAATTCATACTGGGATCCCTTGTACACTGGATTGTCAGTTTGGAGCTATTTGTTGTGCATCTTGGGGATGCAGAAGCACACTTGCTCATCGCCTTGTTGCGAAGTGCCTGAACCGCTGATATCTGCGTCCATAACGTACTATTGTTGTCAATGTCATGGATGCTTGGAATCTCCTTCCAATCTGGTTTCGCTGACTAGTACAGTTACTGCAGCCGACGTGTCGCTAGCCTCTGTAACTCGTCGGTCTTGTAACGGGTACACTCGGCTTGCTGTCGCTTCCCCTCCGCAGCCTTTCCAGACTGCTCTCCTCCAGCCATGTCCGATCAGTTTGCCTCGATACACTAGCTCGGCGCTGCCCTGCTCTGCTCTGTGGTGTTTCAAGTTCGGACCGTTGGCGCTTTTAGGGGCGTGCCAGCAGTCGTTCGTTTCCCGCCTTTGGCACCATGTCTATTCACGTCCGCGTCGCGGCGTGCTCGCGAGTGGCCGAGGGTCAGCGCCACGCACTCCGTTCCACGGATGCGTCCCGCAGCACTGTGCATGCGAGCTCGCGGTCGCACACCGGTTGAATCGCATCGTAGGCGGAAGGGCAATCCATAGCAGCAGCAGCAGCAGCAGCTTTAGAAATGCGGGCGGGAGCGGCTGCAGCGGAGCGGGCCTCTCAGCGGCCGCCACGTGGCCTGGGTCACAACATCCTCCAGCTGCCCGCTTCGGATCATCTTCACCTGTTCGCTCCGAAGGCACGCGCAGGCATGATCGATTGCCGCTGCAGCGAGCAGTCTCGGTGCGTCGTGCGTCGCTTCCGTCAGGGGAACGGCTTACAGCCAGGGTACGCAATGTCCTTTCACTCAGGGTACGCAATGCCCTTTCGCTCAGGGTACGCAATGCCCTTTCACTCCATTTGATATGAGTCGACTCAAAACGAAACTCATATCACACGCTCCCGTCAGGAGAAGGGTTTACAGCCAGGGTGCACAATGCCCTTTTACTCCACCCACGCACGTGCACGCTGTGACCTGCTTTTCCGATGGGTGTAAATTTCCAACAGATGGGTCGAGTTGTGCACCCTGGATGTTCAGGGCGTGTTGTGGAGTGGCGTTTGGGGAAGGGAGAAGGGGGGAGGCGGTAAGCTGTGTGCTCGGAGAATAGTAATGATAAGGGAACGGGTGAGTATGCTGGTGGATGCGAGTGGTTGTGTGTGTTGTTTTAGAGATTGTGGATGATGTCTCACAGAGAGTGAGGGTGGGTGGTGTGCCGGTGTGGAAGGGGGGAGGGAGGGATCTGATGGAAGTGTCGTTGCATGTGGTCCAATACAAGAAAACGGAGACACACGCGTGCTCTGTCTCGTCGCACCTTCCTTACAAGCCCATTGCAGCTCGCCATAATCTCGCTCCTATTTCCCCCTGCCTCCTATGTTCCGTCTCCCCTCCCTCTCCTCCCACAGCCTTCAATCCGAATCACCTGTGGCTTCAGCAGCGGCAGGAGTGGCATAGGGAAGAACCCAAGCCCCGGCAACAAGCCAGGCAAACGCCCATCTTCCTCCTCCCCAGCTCCCTCCCCCACTTCCCCCTCCTCCTCCGCCGCCTCCTCCTCTCCACTCAATCCCCTTCAGCAAGTCCTAGCCAGCGTCTCGCAACAAGCCCAGGCAGTCCTCCCTCCCCCAGTCACAGCCTTCCCCTGGGCGTCCCTCCTCTCGTCTGTCCTTGCGCGCATGCACGCCCTTCTCTCTCTATCCTTCTCGCTCCTCCTTCTGCCGTACCTCCTCTCATCATCCCTAGGCGAGCTCGCCTTTGCTCTCAGGCAGGGTCAGGTGCTGCTGGCGGGGACAGCGGCGGTAGCAGCCAGTGTGGGGTGCTATTGGGTGGCGGAGGAGGCCGGGAAGGAGCAGGGCGTGCTGGTGAAGAGGGGAGGGGCTGTTGGCCGGGCTCTTGCGCTTGTGGCTCGGGTCAGTGCTGGTGTGGGTTTGAGTCAGGTGGCTTGGTTGGTTGGCTCCTATTCTCATTTGTGTATGCCGAGTTCCACATCGGTTTATGGTCTTCACTGGTGTAATATGCATGTGCGGGGTTTGCTCTCGTAGTGGCCTCTCACCCTTTCCTTTCTTTCCACCATTCATGTGTACCTAATATCGTAGCTTGGCCCCATGCTTCTCCGTGCTTGTGCCTGTGTTTCCTTTGTTCAGGACTCCACCAATTTACTGATGCTCATTGCTGTCGTTTGTGCGCTCCTCAAGGCCTCAGCACCCACCCTCCCTTCCTTTCTTCGTGTCATCGTACCATTTCTTGCTAATGGTAGTTTGGCTGCCGTTTTCGTGCGGTTAGTTTTGCGGCGTGCAGAAGTCAGCTTTTAGGTGTTCCTTACGTTATGACTCAACTGTAGAATAGAAACGCTTGATGAGCATAGCGCATTTCCCTTCTCAGACTAACTGGGTATAAGGTTTCTAGCTTCAATTGGGTCACATTATCAGAGGGACTTGCTTAAAGCCCCAAGCTAGAATAGCAAAACCACATTCAGGTATCAAATATATGTATAACTCATATTTGTATAGACTGTATAGGGTCACCTCTTAGAGGGTACAACACTCTTAGGTATATACCCTTGTTCTCTCTCTCTATCAAAACACTTGTTCAGTTTTCTTCTCGACATGGTATCACCCGTAGGTTCGACCCCCCCCCCCCCACCTACCGCTTCCGCCCATGCCTCCTAGGCCCCGTCGCGCGTTCCCCTAGGCCCCGTCGCGCCGCCGCCCCCTAGGCCCGTCGCGCCCCTCCTGGGCCCCTGCCGCGCCTCCTAGGCCCGTCGCGCCCTCCTGGCCCTGCGCCTCCTAGCCCGTCGCGCCCCTCCTGGCCCCTCCGCGCTCCTAGCCCGTCCGCCCCTCCTGGCCCCTGCCGCGCCTCCTGGCCCGTCGCGCCCCTCCTGGCCCCCCGTCCGCCTCCTCCGTCGCGCCCTCCTGGCCCCGTCGTGCCCCTGCCCGTCGCGCCCTGCCTGGCCCCTGCCGCGCCTCCTGGCCCGTCGGCCCTGCCTGGCCCCTCGGCCTGCCTGGCCCCGCCGCCCTCCTGGCCCCGTGGCCTGCCTGGCCCCGCGCGCCCTCCTGGCCCCGGCGCCCTGCCCGCGCGCCCCTGGCCCTGCGCGCCTGCCTGGCCCGCGCGCCCCCTGGCCCCCGCCTCCTGCCCCGCCGCGCCTCCTGGCCCCCCGCGCCTGCCTGGCCCGCGCGCCTGCCTGGCCCGCGCCTCCTGCCTGGCCCCGCCCCGCCTGCCTGGCCCCGCCAGCACCTGCCTGGCCCCACCGCACCTGCCGTGCCCCCCCCTCGGGCTCTGTCTCCTCGACTCGCCCGTGCTGAGGCGCTTCGTGGCTGCCGTGCTGACCGGGGACTGTCGCTGTGGTGCTGCGTCGCTGTGTTCCTGTGGAGCGGTGCCGCTGACCCTGCGCGATGGCGGACTTCGTGCTCCGACTGGACGCCGAGGGCCATGCGGTTGACTTCGCCGCCTGGCTCTCCGACCTCCGCCACCAGCTTACAGGTCAGCGCCAGGATGGCCATTCTTTGGTAGTCCATGTTGACGGCTTGCTCTCCCGCCCCCCCGCACCTGCTCCCCTCCCTGCTGATCCCTCCTCTGCTGACCGTGAGACCTTCTCTGCTGCTGCGCTTGCCTGTGCGGTCTGGGACTCCCGAGATGCAGTAGCTCAGGTTGCCATTAGCCACGCCCTCCCTGTCTCTGAGCGCTCGCGTTTTGCTGCTATTGAGACGGCTAAAGCCTATTTAGACGCTGTTATTGCCCGCTATTCCACACCCGCCTCTGCTTCTGCTGGTCGCCTGCTCTTCCCTATGCTTTTCCCAGACCTTGCAGCCTTCCCTACTGTCGCAGACTTTGCCACTCACCTGCGTGCCCAAGAGACCCGCTATCGCACTGCTAGCACTGCTGCCCAGCTCACTGCGCCCCCCCCCCCTTTCTGCATGATGCTCTACTTTATCGCCATGCGCCTGCCAGACCGCCTCGCTAGTGCTCGCGATCACTTACTTAGCCTACACCCGGCTGACCTCACTCTCACCGTCTTTGTCGACACCCTCACCGAGATCGAGACTCCCCAGCGCACTATCGCTCAGTCGAGCGGTGCGCCGGCAGTCACTTTCTTTCGTGGCTGTGCCCCCTCCCAGTGCACGTTCACTGACGTTTCGGCTGCGGTAACCACGGCCACCCCCCTCACTGAGACGGCTGCTGTGGTCCAGCCGCAGCAGCGCTCGCGCCGCAGTGGCCGTGGTCGCTAGAGTGGTCGGGGTGGTAGCGCCGGTAGTGGTGTTGGTGGTCGTGAGAGTAGTTCGTCTAGGGGGACTAGCCTCGGTGGTCAGGAGCAGCAGCCCCAGCCGCAGCAGGAGCAGCCCGCGCCGCAGCCGCCGTCTCAGCAGCAGCCGCAGTCCCCGCCGCAGCTCCCACCGCAGTGGGCTCGTCTCCCGTCTGGTTGGCCCGGCACCTCAAAGGTGGTGGCAGTAGTGGCGGCCCGCGCAGCTTGGCGTCTACCAGTGGCTCCGGTGCTGTGACCTGCCAGTACCAGCTTCAGACCGGGCCCCTTCGCGGCACTCTGTGTCGCCGCCCGCACCCGACTGCCCGCTGTTTCCGCCGCCTCGACGATCTCTTTCATCGTCGCTTTGGCCCGGCCCCGGACCTCCCTGACTGGCACCGCCTGCTCCGCCAGGGCGTGCCGATCTTTGAGTTAGATATGGATCAGATAGGTGCTGCTTTGCATGCTTTGTATTCTGACGCTGCTAGTGTTGCTGGATCTTATTACCCTGTGTTCTCTAGTTTAGGTGTTGCACCGCTGTGTAGCCTAGCCTCCCCTGCTGCGTCAGGCGTAGGACTGCCTAGTTTGTCTAGCCTCGTCTCTGCACCGGCTCCGTTCCCTGTCCCCGCCACTGCGGCGCTGTCCTTCACTCTCGACTCCGGTGCTTCTGCTTGCTTCTTCCGCGACCGTTCTGCGCTCACGCCGCTTGCTACGCCAGCTGTCGTCTCTCTCGCTGACCCCTCTGCGGGTCCTGTCGTCGCTTGCAGTTCTACGTCCCTTCCCTGTCCAGCAGTTCCCTCGGGCTCCCTTACAGGCCTCCACGTTCCCTCATTCTCGAGGAACCTGGTTGGTGTCGGCTGTCTTCAGGACCTCGGCGTCACCACCACGTTCCCCGGGCACGAGCGGTTCACTGTCTGTTCTGAGGCTGTCCCAGGCTCTCCCCTAGCGACGTTCCCCCGGGACCCAGTGTCCGGTCTGTTTACCCTAGACACCGCTTTCCCTCCGGTTGGTACGTCCTCCCAGGTTGCTGCAGCTTGCTCGTGTCGTTCCCTCACTCACCCGTCCCTCCTCTGGCACCACCGCTTAGGTCACCCTGCCCTCCCTCGTCTGCGTCACATGTCCCAGCACGGTCTTGTCTTAGGTCTCCCTGCGTCGCTCCCCGCCCTTCCTCCCTCGACTGTGCCACCGAGCACGCCTTGCGTCGAGGGCCGACTCCGCCGTTCTCCTCACTCCTCCTCGCTGCGCCCTGCTACTGCCCCCCTTCAGACCCTGCACCTGGACGTTTGGGGCCCTGCCCCCGTCCCCGGACCGCGTGGTGAGCGCTACTTCCTTGTGCTCGTTGACGACTACACGCGCTACACCACGGTTTTTCCCCTGGAGCGGAAGGCCGACGTGCCCGATGTTCTTCTCCCGTGGGTTGTGGCAGCGCGTCTCCACCGCAGTCTCCCCGTGTTGTGTCTCCGCTCTGACCGTGGCGGCGAGTTCGCTTCTGGTCGGCTTGGACAGTTCTGTCGTGCGGAGGGCATCACCCAGTTGTACACCTTGCCGGACTCGCCATGGCAGAATGGGGTTGCTGAGCGCCGCATCGGCTTGGTCATGGAGGTCGCCCGTACCTCCATGATCCATGCCGATGCCCCCCATTTTCTGTGGCCGTTCGCTGTTCGCTACGCGGCTCACCAGCTTAACCTGTGGCCACGCTCCCAGCGGCCGCAGGTTTCGCCGACCCTCCTTTGGACCGGGTCCCCCGGTGACGCGTCTGCGTTCCACGTCTGGGGCTGCCTTGCTCACGTTCGTGCCTCTGTCACGAACAAGCGCACTGCCCGCACTGTCCCCTGTGTCTTTCTCGGTTTTCCCCTGGACTCGTTTGACTGGCTTTTCTACCACCCGCTGTCTCACCGCTTCCTCCACTCGCGTGACGTCACCTTTGACGAGTCTGTCTCCTTCTACCGCCACTTCCCTCACCGAGGTCTCCCGGTTGCCCCGCCCCTGTTCCTCGCTCCCTCTCCCCCGGTAGCCCCTGCTCCTCCTGCGCCGCGTCCTGCCCCGTCTGGTGTCTCTCACGTCACTCCCCTCCCGTCGGTTGTCCTAGTTGAGGAGTCTGCTGACTCTAGTGGTTCCCCCGGTCTGTCCTTGCCGCGTCCCCCTTCCCCGGTACCTCCGCCCCCACTGTCGCAGTCGCCGACCCCGTTGCAGCCGTCGCCGCCGCAGTCGTCGCCGCCACTGTCGCGGTCGCTCGTGGCCCCCGGGGGTGCTGGTGTGGAGGCGGGTGTTCGTCCTGCGGCTTCTGAGGGTGCCGCTGGTGTTGGAGAGGGTTCTCGCTCTGGGGGTGCTGGTTCTGGGGGTGCTGCTGTTGAGCGTCCTGCCGACGGTCGTTCTGCCTCTCCTGGTCCGAGCGTTCCGGCCCCGCCGTCGTCGCCGCCGCAGCCGCCGTCACCGCCGGTGTCCGCTCTCCGCCTGCTCGGCCTTCCTTCCCCTGACCACTCGTCGGTGTCTCCCCCGCCGCCTGCGGACCTCCCGGTCTACGGTCCTGTTTTCCCGCCGCCGGACTCGTCTCCGGCCCGTCTTCCTCCTCGTTCTCCTGTTGTGTCCCCTCCGCTGTCTCCTGACCCTACCCCTCCGTCCCACGTTTGGTCCCGCCGTCCCTCTCGTGCCCGTCCTGCCTCTCCTGTCCTGCGCTCTCACCCTATGTTGCTCCGTTCCCACCCGTCTCGTCCTCCCCTCCTTCCCTCCCCTCCTCCCTCGTCGCTTGCTGTTCCGCCTCCTCCGTTCTCGGATTACCTTCGTGCCGCTCGTCCTCTTGTCCCTCGGGTTTTTGCCTCCCTCGTTACCGACCCTGCTGTTCCTGTCTCGCGTCTTGACGCGCTTGTCGCTGCTGTCGCTGACTTCGCCTCCACCCGCCGCCTTGACTACGCTACCGCTCTGGTCTCTGACCCTGCCCGTCCTCCGTCCGTCGGGGGTGCTCCTGCCCTTGGCAGTGACGTCCTAGAGGACAGGCAGTACGAGCTTGCTTTCCTTTCCGAGGCTGCTCCGCATCTCTGCTCCATGCTGTTAGTCCCTGAGGGTGACCCCGAGGCCTTCGACATCCCGACCCCTCGCACCTACGCTGAGGCCACCTCGGGACCGTGGGCCTCTCAGTGGATAGCTGCCATGGAGCAGGAGATGGCATCTTGGAGGTCCACCGGCACCTACGTCGACGCAATTCCCCCACCTGGGGTGAACGTAGTCGATGGTCGGTGGCTCTTCAAGGTGAAGCGCCCGCCTGGAGAGCCGCCTGTCTTCAAGGCGCGCTACGTGGCTAGAGGCTTCAGTCAGCGCGAGGGGGTGGACTTCTTCCAGAACTTCGCCCCGACCCCGAAGATGACTACTCTTTGGGCGCTGCTACACGTAGCAGCACAGCGCGACTACGAGCTTCACTCCCTCGACTTCTCTACTGCTTTCCTTCAAGGCAGCCTACACGAGCAGGTCTACCTGCGCCGACCGCCGGGGTTCATTGGTACCTTCCCCCCTGGGACCCAGTGGCTTCTCAGGCGCCCGGTCTACGGTCTGCGTCAGGCTCCGCGCGAGTGGCACGACACGCAGCGGGCCACGTTAGCAGACCTGCAGTTCTTACCGTCGTCCGCTGACCCCTCGCTGTTTGTGCATTCCGGCCAGACTCCGTTCTACATCCTTGTCTACGTAGACGACCTGGTCTTTGCTACTGCTGACAGAGACACACGTGCACTGACCTTGGAGAGCTGCGTCGCTACCTTGGCTTGCAGATCTCTAGGGACAGAGCAGTACGCACCATCACTCTGACTCAGTCACACTTGGTGCGTCAGGTCCTTCAGAGGTTCGGTCTTCAGTTCTCCTCTGCACACCCCACACCTCTACCTGTAGACCACGGGCTTTCCGCTCCTGTTCCTGAGGAGCCAGTAGAGCCCAGTGGCCCCTACGCAGAGCTGGTGGGTTGCCTCATGTACCTGATGACTTGCACTCGCCCAGATCTCGCATACCCTCTCAGCATCTTGGCTCGCTTTGTGGCCACTGGCAGACACCGACCACAGCACTGGTCGGCCGCTAAGAGGGTTTTGCGATATCTAGCAAGTACATCAGGCATGGGGTTAGTGTTAGGAGGACGCAGGCCAGTGGTCCTCACTGGGCACACAGACGCTTCTTGGGCAGACGACTCTGAGACGCTCAGGTCGTCGCAGGGCTACTGTTTTAGCCTTGGTTCGGGTGCTATCTCTTGGAGATCCACTCGCTCGTCGTCTGTTGCTCAGTCAAGCTGTGAGGCTGAGATCTACGCCGGTGCCATGGCGGCACAGGAGCTCCGCTGGCTGACCTTCTTGCTCACAGACTTAGGTGAGCGGCCTAGCTCCGCCCCGGTCCTGTACGCTGACAACAGGGCCATGATACTCCTGTGTCAGGAGCCTCGACTTGAGGGCAGAGCGAAGCACATCCAGCTGCGGTACTTCCTCCTGCGCGAGTTACAGCAGCGCCGCCAGGCCCGCGTAGTTCACTTGGCCTCTGATTCCAACACAGCTGATATCTTTAGGAAGGCGCTTGCGCCCAAAGATCATCAGCGGCACTGTGTACAGCTCGGTCTAGTTCCTGTAGCCTCTCACTTGCTAGGACCTTGACTTTGTACTGTCCTATATATATCTATATATATGTCCTCAGACTGGACCTGTGTCCTCTCCCAGTGGCTGGACTAGTAGTGCCGCCCTGGTCTTGTTCTTGTCTTGCCTGTACCCCATTTTGACTGGTCTTTAGACCCTTGTCTCAATGGCTGGACTAGTAGTGCCGCCCTAAGCTGCTTGTGCAGGATATGCCCCTATGCAGTCTAGGGGGTGTGCCAAACATATGCATAACATATTTTTGTATAAACTGTATAGGGTCACCTCGTAGAGGGTACAACACTCTTAGGTATATACCCTTGTTGTCTCTCTCTATTCAACACTTGTTCATTTCTAGTTTCTAACAGGGGGGATCGAAATGGAGGGAACTGTAGGGGGGAAGGAAAATGGAGGGGAGGGGGGAAGCGAGATAGAGGGGGAGGGGGGAGACAGAGCCCTCGCAAACCCCTCTTGATGTGATTGGCTAACAACCCAGGAATTCGTCAGAGTGGGTGTGATTCACATGGTCAGGAAATCTGAGCCGTTAATCGCCCTCGGCTGTCGAACGACAGATAATTGTCGAAACGATCGCACTCGATCGTGACCGTCAAATATTGATGGAATCTTAGTTGACACACGGGCAACTAGCAAAAATTCCCCTAATGGATTGACTGCTGCTAGAAAGTAGCTGTTACATCTCTCCCCCATCGAGAGGCAAAAACATTGTGGATATTAGGGGATGCCGTTGAGCCTTTTTTTGGGGGGTTGTGGGAGTGTGGGAGGGGGAACGTCTGTATGGTAGGACTTGGCCGATTGTTTTTTGTTGTTGGGTGTGACGGGGAATGTCTGTACACGAGGACTTAGCGGATACTGTACTTGTAGGTTGCTTGGTGTATGGTGCGAATGTCTGTACAACAGAACTTGGTCAAATTTAGCAACTTGAAGGGTGTGTGGGCGGAGTCTCTCTGGCCTTTGGTGACTTAGCAAAAATTTCAGGATTGTGGGCAAACAGATAAAATTTGCCTCTATCAGAGTTTTCGCGGGTCTACCCAGTTGTCGGTTTCAGACGAAAGTGTACACGTTGTCTGAATTCTCAGACAAAATATAACTAAGTTTGCTTTTTCAAACGAATTTTAAATATGCGTCTTAACGTTCAGACGAAATAAATTGGGTGGTCTAACAAATCAGATGGCACTAAAATTCGAGTCTGATTTTCAGACCATCTGACCGATCTCGTCAGATATCTAGGGCCCTGGTTTTGAGGCCTCATGATGACTCAGGGGTGGCGATCGTTTTTTGCCTGTATTTTCAGGACGCCTAGTGGAAACCAAACTTGTGAGTCAGGACAGCTTTTGAAAGGATGCCTGTTTTTTCAGGGTTCCTTAAATTTAGGGTCCTGCCTGACTGTGGCGTTTTTTGCATTGGAAAATCTCACATCAAAGCTTGCAATAAATAGTTAAAGCGGATCATGTTAGAATACGAGAATGAGATTACTAGGGGGAGAATACATGACATATAGCAACTGGGTCGTACTCACTAGGAGCACACACCTTTACTAGCCTACCGTAAAAGCCCGGATAGAAGACCCCCTAGTAATAGAAGACCCAGGTCTTGTATTAGGCGTCTATCTTGTATTCGGAATTCCCGTTTATATGACACCCTCAAGGCGGTATGAGATAAGACCCTCCCTTCTTTAGTGTTTTTTATTCCCGCAAAGAAAGAACTGGGTCTCGCACGAACGAGTTTTATTGACTGAGACGATGAACGGTTGGGATTAAGCCCGAGCGAGGTGTTGTTGCAGGCATTCGCATCTTCATCACACGTGTTTTACCGTCACGATTAACTTCCGCAAAATTTCCCCATTCCGCTGAATTCTCGTTATCAGATGACTGGATATGTTTTGGTACACCTCTCGGGCCGTTTTTATGGTGAAATTATAAGGGTTCCGTTTATAAGACACTCAAATGCCCCATTTTTTTCCGTTTATAAGATAAAATGCAGTTTTGAATGGTGTTATATAATAAGACCCACAGGTCTTATATCCGGGCTTTTATGGTATAGCTTCTACATGCAACACATGTATAAGTTGACACACCCCCTAGGCTAGAGAAGGGGTGGCGCTAAGTAAGAAGCACACAGCTCAGGGTGGCATTACTAGTCCAACCACAGAGACAGGGGTCCAAAGACCAGTCAACAAGAGTACAGACAAGACAAGAGCAAGCCAGGGCGGCACTACTAGTCCAGCCACTGGGAGTAAAGCCACAAGGCCAGTCAGACAGGTATAAATAGTAAAGAGGACACAATCAGGGTCCTAGCAAGTTAGTAGCTACACGAACAAGACCAAGCTGTACACAGTGCCGCTGATGATCTTTAGGCGCAAGCGCCTTAGTAAAGATATCAGCTGTGTTGGCACCTTAGGCCAATTGAACTACGCGGGCCTGGCGACGCTGCTGTAGCTCGCGCAGGAGGAAGTACCGCAGCTGGATATGCTTCGCCCTGCCCTCAAGTCGAGGCTCCTGACACAGGAGAATCATGGCCCTGTTGTTAGCGTACAGGACCGGGGCAGAGCTAGGCCGCTCACCTAAGTCAGTGAGCAAGAAGGTCAGCCAGCGGAGCTCCTGTGCCGCCATGGCACCGGCGTAGATCTCAGCCTCACAGCTGGATTGAGCCACAGACGACGAGCGAATGGACCGCCACGAGATAGCACCAGACCCAAGGCTAAAGCAGAACCCCGAGATGACTTGAGAGTCTCAGCATCGTCTGCACAGGAAGCGTCTGCGTGCCCAGTAAGGACCACTCGCCTGCGTCCACCAAGCACTAACCCCATGCCCGATGTACTTGCGAGATATCGCAAAACCCTCTTAGCTGTAGACCAATGCTGAGGTCGGTGTCTGCCAGTGGCCACAAAGCGAGCCAGGATGCTGAGAGGGTATGCGAGATCTAGACGAGTGCAAGTCATCAGGAACATGAGGCAACCCACGAGCTCTGCGTAGGGGCCGCTGGGCTCTACTGGCTCCTCAGGAAAGGAAGCCGAGAGCCCATGGTCTACAGGTAGAGGTGTGGGCTGTGCCGAAGAGAACTGAAGGCCAAACCTCTGAAGGACCTGACGCACCAAGTGTGACTGAGTCAGAGTGATGGTGCGTGCAGCTCTGTCCCTAGAGATCTGCAGGCCAAGATAGCGACGCAGCTCTCCTAGGTCAGTGCAGGTGTGTCTCTTCAGCAGCTCGGCCTGCACAGAGGCCAGCACGTCTCTGTCAGCAGTAGCGAAGACCAGGTGTCTACGTGAACAAGGATGTAGAACAAAGTCTGGCCGAAACGCACGAAAAGCGAAGGGTCAGCACAGGACGGAAAGAACTGCAGGTCTGCTAGCGTGCCACGCAGCGTGTCGTGCCACTCGTGGGGAGCTTGGCGCAGGCCGTAGACCAGGCGCCTGAGATGCCACTGGGTCCCAGGAGGGAAGGTACCAGTGAAGCCCTTTGGTCAGTGCAGGTAGACCTGCTCGTGTAGGCTGCCTTGAAGAAAGGCAGTAGAGAAGTCGAGTGAGTGAAACTCGTAGTCGTGCTGTGCTGCTACGTGTAGCAGCGCCCGAAGAGAAGTTATCTTCAGGGTCGGGGCGAAGGTCTGGAAGAAGTCCACCCTCTCGCGTTGGCTGAAGCCTCTAGCCACGTAACGCGCCTTGAAGACAGGCAGCTCTCCAGGGGGGCGCTTCCCCTTGAAGAGCCACCGACCATCGACTACGTTCACCCCAGTCGGGGGAACTGCGTCGACGTAGGTGTAGGTGGACCTCCAAGATGCCATCTCCTGCTCCATGACAGCTATCCAGTGAGAGGCCCAGGGTCCCGAGGTGGCCTCAGCGTAGGTGCGAGGGGTCGGGATGTCAAAGGCATCGGGGTCACCCTCAGGGACTAGGAGCATTGAGCAGAGATGAGGAGCAGCCTCAGAAAGGAAAGCAAGCTCGTACTGCCTGTCCTCTAGAATGTCACTGCCAAGGGCAAGAGCACCCCGGACGGATGGAGGACGGGCAGGGTCAGAGACCAGAGCGGTGGCGTAGTCAAGGCGGCGGGTAGAGGCGAAGTCAGAGACAGCAGCGACAAGAGCGTCAAGGCACGAGACAGGAACAGACGGGTCGGTAACCAGAGAGGCAAGAACTCGAGGAACAAGGGGATGAGAGGCACGAAGGGAGTCAGACAGCGGGGGAGGTGCAACAACAAGGGACGACGGAGGAGGCGACGGGAGGAGGGGAGGAGGAGACGAGTGGGAACGGAGCAACATAGGGTGACAGTGCCGGACAGGAGAGACGGGACGAGCACGAGATGGACGGCGAGACCAGACGTGGGACGGATGTGTAGGGTCAGGAGATAGCGGAGGAGTCACAGGGGGGGAACGAGGAGGAATATGGGCTGGAGACGAGTCCGGCGGAGGGAACACATGGCCGTAGACAGGAAGCAGAGGAGGCAGCGGGGGAGGCACCAGCGAGCGGTCAGGGGAGGGAAGGCCGAGCAGGTGAAGAGCGGAGACCGGCGGCGACGACTGCTGCGACGGCGGCTGCGGCTGCGGCTGCTGCTCGACGCCAACCCCCGGACCGGCATTGGCACAGCGACCGCTAGCAAGAACCTCCACGGCAGCACCCCTAGAACCAGCACCCCCAGAGCGAGCACTCCCTCCAGCACCGGCGGCACCCCCAGGCCCGTCGGGACAAGCCACGACAGGAGCCCTAGGACGAACACCCTCCTCAACGCGAGCACCCCCAGAGGCCACGAGCGGCAGCGGCGGCGTCGACGGCAGCTGAGGGGAAGACACCGGGGAAGGGGGACGCGGAGGGGACAAGTCAGCGGGACTGCCAGAGTCAGCAAACTCCTCAACAGCAACCCAAGGACGAACATTCTCCTCAGAGCGAGCACCCTCAGAGGCCACGAGCGGCAGCGAAGGCTGCGGCGGCGGCGACTACAGCTGCGGTGGCGGCAACGGCGACAGCAGAAGTGGAGACACCGGGGAAGGGGGACGCGGCAAGGACAGCCCAGCTGGACCTTCAGAGTCAGCAGACTCCTGAGCAGGGACAACCGACGGGAGGGGAGTGACGTGGGAGACACCAGCCGGGGCAGGACGAGGCGGGAGGGGAGCAGGGGCTACCGGGGGAGAGGGAGTCAGGAACAGGGGAGGGGAAACCGCGATACCGCGGTGGGGGAATTGACGGTAGAAGGAGATAGACTCGTCAAAGGTGACGTAACGAGAGTGAATGAAGCGGTGCGACTGCGGGTGGTAAAAGTGCCAGTCAGACGAGTCAAGGGGGAAACCAAGGACGACACAGGGGAGGGTGCGGGAAGTGAGCTTGTCTGCGCCAGAGGCACGAACGTGAGCAAGGCAGCCCCAGACGTGGAACGCAGACGCGTCACCAGGGGACCCGGTCCAAAGGAGGGTCGGCGAAACCTGCGGCCGCTGGGAGCGCGGCCACATGTTAAGCTGGTGAACAGCGTAGCGAACGGCGAACGGCCACAGAAAATGGGGGGCATCGGCATGAATCATGGAGGTACGAGCCACCTCCATGACCAAACCAATGCGGCGCTCAGCAACCCCATTCTGCTGTGGCGAGTCTGGAAGGGTGTACGACTGGGTGATGCCCTCCGCACGATTGAACTATCCGAGGCGACCAGAGGCGAACTCACCGCCACGGTCAGAGTGGAGACGCAGCGCTAGGAGACCGCGGTGACGACATGCAGCTACAACCCACGGGATAAGAACGTCAGGCACGTCGGCCTTCCGCTCTAGGGGAAACACCGTGGTGCAAGGCTGCCTGGAAGTGTCGACCATGGATTCTGCCCTGGATGAATGAGATGCTGGATAAGTCTTAAATATGAATCATTGGTGGATCGAATCCCCTGTGGTACCCTTGTAGTGTGTCAATGTGAAGCTCGAATGTGAAGCTCGTGAGACTCCCGTCGGAGTCCACACCACTAACAGTGACCTTCGCAAGAACTGCCGGGACCATGAAGGGTGAGGAAGTTGGTGAGATGGTCCTTCGGGCCACCCCTGAACTCATCTCCGCAGTCGACGTAGCGGCTCAGGAACAGGCTGGTGATGCGAAGGACGGACGCGTGGACGGTCACGTAGTCCAGCTGATGGGGGGATGGGCGAAGGTCGGAGGCAAGCAAGGTAGGACAACAATATAAAGTGACGCCCGCAAGTATACCAGTACGCTAATGGAATTGTTATCTCACCTCGCGCTCCTGGAAGCCCTTGTTCAGGATGTTGAGCTGCTCGAGGACGTCAGCAAGGAAGTGGACGAAGAACCAGAAGCGGTAACTCGTCGCAATTCTGTAGAGCCTATTGTCGGGGAACTCTCTGAGCATAACCACAAGTGCAGGCAACACCGCCAGCAACCTCGAGATTGCCTCACCTCTCAACAACCATCGAATGTTGTGAATACCCTGGAGCTCCAAGGTAGTCGAGAGGAACAGGTCTTGCAAGTCGAGAAAGCGCTGGTGCCACGGGCCGGATCTTCCGAAGTACTCCGCTAGCTCCTTGATGAAGTCATCCACAATTTGGAACCTTGGAAGCGCCTCTGATGCTGCCTTGGTTGCCAAAGCCTCCCTGCATGGCAAAACGTGGAACCAATACATTAGCGTAGGCCTGCTGGGGGAAACCCGTCACCTTCTGCGACTCCAGGTACTGAACTAGCCGGATCCATGTCTCGGCCGGCTCGTTAGTCTTGCAGCAGAACCACAAGGCGTCCAGCAGGGCAGTGACGCGCTCCCTCTCAAGGTCCTCCGCAAGGAAATGTTGATCGATGCGTTGTTGTCTAGTCGCCTGTTGCAGCAGATCGTTCTGCTTCTGCAGAGCGAGTTGGTGCTTGCAGGACCTCGCGTGTCAAGTGAACGCCTGAGTCTGAGCATCGCATAGGCCTGGGCCACGCTTGCCAGCCTTCCCAGAAAGACCTGCATGCTCCAAGCACAGAGTGCACTTAAAGGCAGGAAAGCCAGAGTCAGTCTTTAAAATGACAAGCCACGGGAATCGCGTCGACCAATGGGTCTTAAACCTGCTGTGAGCCTCCGCATACAACTCCTCAGGACTCGTTGTCTTGGTCGACGACCTGTTTGGGGCGTCATCAACATCGTCGACGTCGTCAGCTTCTTCATCGGGCAGTGAGGGCTGTTTCACTTTGGGCTGACCAAATGGCAGAACGGCCTGCTGGTAGCGCCCACACAGGAGAGGAGTCATAAGCGGGCTGAGTAGACGACGGCCCAGGTACAGCTGGGGGCGGGGATTCGGCAGCGGGGACTGTGCTGTCTCGACTCACATGCGCGGCAGGCTTTGGCGGGACAGCCGCTGGAGAGGCGCTGTCTGCGAGTTGGAACGTCGACGGAAGCAGCCTGAACCGAAACGGGAAGACTCCAGCAGCCAGGTGGCATTGCTTGCACAGCCCTATGGGGAGGAAGCGGTCGCTGGGTGGATCGGCGGTAGTCGCGCTACTGCGAGTGGGGTATTTCTGACCGCAGGCATCATAAGAATGCCCGCTCTTCCATTGACGGTGGTGGGTGCTACACGGGCCTCTACTGCCCTAGGATTGCTGCGTAGTGAAGACAGGCTAGGCAGTATCATGTCTAGCCCTGAACGAGCATCGTCCTCAGGAGCCTCGTCGCCGGCGTCAGCCATGGCGACGTGGGGGGCCGTAGAGTGATCAATGTGAGAGAGATGATGGAGGGCTTCTTGCACGACAGGTGAAACTGAGGCGAAAGCTAGGCAATGAGTCAGTGAGAGGGGCAATTTTGCCCCACGGTCCACAATGACCTCGAGAAGAAAGGAGGGTGCGATTCGACTCGAATGGACAGACGACAATGGGCCTGCATCTGGCCTTCATTCCAGAGGCCAGCGCAATGCATGCACCTGTTGCTTCATTCTCACCCGCTCTGCATGACAGCACCAGTGTGCTGGCGCAACGGTAGGCTTTGTTACTGGCTGACAATACCACATTTGCCTTAGCACCAATCACATCGTGCAACATCGATGCCTTCAGTTTACAGCTAGGGTAGCCATGGAAATGGCGTGAGGTTTTAGGTGGGAGGAAAATATCGAGGAGAGTTGGAATGTAAGAGACAGGGATACAAGAAGGGGGGTTGTACCCTCTATAGTAGGATCCAGTAATACCTACCAAGCCTAACATTTTATATATCAAATGTATAATTTTAACACACCCCACACACCACACACAGCACACACAGCACACACAGCACACTAAGCCACACACTGTCAACTTATACATATCTTACATGTAGAAGTTATAGGCTAGTATCGGTGTGTGCTCCTAGTGATTACAACCCCAACTGCTTTATGTGCTGTGTTTCCCGCCCAAGTAATCGTTCTCGTATTCTAACATGGTATCATGAGTAGGTTAGGTCCACCCACCCGCTTCCGCCCGCGCCCTAGCCCCTCGTGCCCGCCCGACCTCCCTAGCGCCCGCCCGTTTCCTAGCGCTTGCGCCCGCCCGGTTCCTAGCACCCGCCCGGTTCCTAGCGCCCGCCCGTTTCCTAGCGCCCGCGCCCGCCCGGTTCCTAGCACCCGCCCGGTTCCTAGCGCCCGCCCGGCCTCGTAGCGCCTGCCCGGCCCCTCCCTAGCACCCGCCCGACCCCGTCGCGCTCTCCCGGTTCCTAGCGCCCGCCCGGCCCCGTAGTGCCTGCCCGGCCCTATAGCGCCCGCCCGACCCTGTCGCTCCCGTCCGACACCGTCGCGCGTGCCTGCCTGGCTCCTAGCGCCCGCCCGGCCCCTCCTAGCACCTGCCCGGCCCCAAGCGCCCACCCGGTCCCCGTAACGCCTGCCTGGCCCCTCCTAGCGACCGCCCGGCCCCTCCTAGCGCCCGCCCGGCCTTTCGCGCCTGCCCGACCCCTCCTAACGCCCGCCCGGCCCCTTCTAGTGCCTTAGCTCGGCCACTTGTGCCTGCCCGGCCTCCTAGCGTCCACCCGGCCTATTGCGCCCACCTGGCCTCGTCGCGCCCGCCCGGTTCCCAGCGCCCGCCCGGCCCCTCCTTGCGCCCGCCCGGCCCCTCCTAGCGCCCGCCCGGCCTTTTCGCGCTCGCCAGGCCCCTTACGCGCCCCCGCTAGGCCCCTCGCGACTGCCCGGTCCCACACGCCAGCCCGACCCTCCCTTGAGCTCGCCCGGCCCCTTAGCACCTGTTCGGCCCCCTTGCGCTTGCCCGGCCCTCGCCCTCGCCCGGTTCCTTCGGTCTCCGCCCGCACCTCGGGCCCTGTGTTTTCTGCTCGCTCACACTGGAGAGTGCTGCCGCCATGTTCCTGTGCCGCTGTGCTCCTGCGGAGCTGTGGAGCTGTGCCGATGTGTCTCTGTGCCGCCGTGCCACTGAGGAGCGGTGTAGCTGACTCTGCACGATGGCTGACTTCGTTCTCCGCCTGGACGCTGAGGGACACGCGGTGGACTTCGTTGCCTAGCTCGCCGATCTCCGCCGTCAACTCACAAATCAGCGCCAGGATGGCCACTCTCTGGTTGTCCATGCTGACGGCTTGCTGCCCCGTCCCCCTACGCCTGCTCCCCTCCCTGCTGACCCCACCTCTGCTGAGAGTGAGGCTTTCTCTACTGCTGCGCTAGCCCGTGTTGTCTGGGAATCCCGCGATGCTGTTGCTCAGGTCGCTATTAGTCATGCACTCCCTATGTCTGAGCGCTCGCGTTTCTCCACTGTCGATACTGCGAAGGCTTACTTAGATGCTGTTGTTGCTTGCTATTCCACTCCTACCTCGGCCTCTGCTGGCCGTCTGCTCTTCCCTATGCTTTTTCCAGACTTAGCTGCCTTCCCTACTGTTGCAGACCTTGCCACTCACCTTCGCGCCCTAGAGTCTCGCTACTGCACTGCTAGCACTGCTGCCCAACTCACTGCGCTCCCCCCCCCCGTTCTGCATAACCCTTTACTTTATCGCTATGCACCTGCCTGACCGCCTTGCTAGTGCCCGCGACCACTTCCTTAGCCAGCACCCTGGTGACCTCACCCTGACCGCCTTTGTTACCGCCCTGACCGAGATCGAGACTCGCCAGCGCACTATCGCCTAGTCGAGCTGTGCTGCAGCAGTCTCTAACTTTCATGGTTGCGCCCCCTCCCAGTGCACGTTTACTGACGTCTCGGCCGCGGTCGCCACTGCGACCCCTCTTTCCGAGACCGCAGCTGCGGTCTACCCGCAGCAGCGCCCGCGCCGCACCAGTCGTGGCCGCCAGGGAGGGCGTGGTGGTGGAGCTGGCGGTTGTGGTGGTGGTGGCGGGGACAGTGGTCCTACTGAGAAGACTGCCACAGGTGGTGAGGAGCAGCAGCAGTCGCCACAGCAGCAGAAGCAGCCGGCACAGCCGTCGCAGCAGTCGCAGTCATCGCAGCAGCCCCCGTCGTGGGCCCGTCTCCCGCCTGGTTGGCCAGGCACTTCCAGTGGTGGTGGTCGTAGTGGCGGCCCTCGCAGCTTGGCGTCTACCGGCAGCTCCGTTGTTGTGACCTGCCAGTACCAGCTGCAGACCGGGCCACTCCGTGGCACTCTGTTTCCGCTGCCTCGATGATCTCTTCCATCGTCGCTTTGGCCCGGCCCCGGACCTCCCCGACTGGCACAGCCTCCTGCGCCAGGGCATGCCGAAGTTGAGTTAGACATGGATCAGATAGGTGCTGCTTTGCATGCCTTGTATGCTGACGCTTCTAGTGTTGTTGGATCTTATTACCCTGTGTATACTAGCTTACGTGTAGCACCCTTGTGTAGCTTAGACTCCCCTGCTGCGTCAGGCGTAGGACTGCCTAGTGTGTCTAGCCTAGGCTCTGTGCCTGCTCCTTCTTCATCCTCGGCTACTGCGTCGCTGTCCTTCACCCTTGACTCCGGTGCGTCGACCTGCTTCTTCCGCGACCACTCCACGCTCACGCCACTTGCAGCGCCTGCTGTTGTCGCCCTTGCTGACCCCTCTGCGGGTCTTGTCGTCGCTCGCAGCTCCACTTCCCTTCCCTGTCCGGCTGTCCCCTCGGGCTCTCTTACTGGCCTTCACGTTCCCTCGTTCTCCAGGAACCAAGTTGGTGTTGGTCGTCTTCAGGACCTCGGTGTCACCACTACGTTTCCTCGGCACGAGCGGTTCGCTCTGTGTACCGAGGCCGCCTCAGGTTCCCCTCTTGCGACGTTCCCCCGGGACCCGGTGTCTGGTCTGTTTACCCTCGACACCGCCTCCCCCCTGGTTGGTGCGTCCTCCCAGGTTGATGCAGCTTGCTCGTGTCGGTCGCTCACCCACCCGTCCCTCTTGTGGCACCACCGCCTAGGCCACCCTGCACTCCCGCGTCTGCGTCACATGTCTCAGCACGGTCTTGTCTCAGGTCTCCCTGCGTCGCTCCCAGCCCTCCCCCCCTCGCCTGCGCCACCGTGCATGCCTTGTGTCGAGGGTCGGCTTCGCCATGCTCCTCACTTCTCCTCGCTTCGCCCTGCTACTATTCCCCTTCAGACCCTGCACCTGGACGTTTGGGGTCCGGCCCCCGTCCCAGGCCCGCGTGGCGAGCGCTACTTTCTTGTGCTCGTCGACGAATACACGCGCTACACCACGGTGTTTCCCCTGGAGCGGAAGGCCGACGTGCCTGACGTTCTTATCCCGTGGGTTGTGGCTGCGTGTTGTCACCGCGGTCTCCCAGTGCTGCGTCTACACTCTGACCGTGGGGGCGAGTTCGCCTCTGGTCGCCTTGGACAGTTCTGTCGTGCGGAGGGCCTCACCCAGTCGTACACCCTGCCGGACCCGCCACTGTAGAATGGGGTTGCTGAGCGCTGCATCGGTTTGGTCATGGAGGTGGCTCGTACCTCCATGATTCATGCCACTGCCCCCCACTTTTTGTGGCCGTTCACCGTTCACTACGCGGCTCACCAGCTTAACCCAGCGGCCGCAGGTTTCGCCGACCCTCCTTTGGACCGGGTCCCCTTGTGACGCGTCTGCATTCCACGTCTGGGGCTGCCTTGCTCATGTTCGTGCCTCTGGCGCAAACAATCTTACTTCTCCCACACTCCCTTGTGTCTTCCTAGGTTTCCACCTTGACTCGTCTGACTGGCACTTTTACCGCCGGTGTCTCCCCCTCCGCTGTTGCAGTCGCCGCCACCGCAGCTGTCGTCGCCGCTGCCGCAGCCACCGCTGCTGCTCGTGACCTCTGGGGATGCTTGCATTGAGGATTGTGTTCGTCCTAGGGCTCCTGTCGTGGCTTGTCCTGGCGGGCCTGGAATTGACGCCGGTGCTGGAGGGAGTTTTCGCTCTGGGGGTGCTACCATGGAGGGTTCTGCTGGCGGTCGCTGTGCCGCTGCTGGTCTTGGGGTTGGCGTCGAGTAGCAGCAGCCGCAGCCGCCGTCGCAGCAGTCGTCAGCGTCGGTCTCCGCTCTTTGCCTGCTCGGCCTTTTCTCCCCTGGCCGCTCCCCGGTGTCTCCACCGCCGCCTCATTTGCATCCTGTCTGCGGCCTTGTGTTCCCTCCGCCAGACTCGTCTCCGGCCCGTCTTCCTCCTCCTTCCCCCCCTATGACTCCTCCGCTATCTCCTGACCCTACGCCTCCGTCCCACGTCTGGTCTGGCCGTCCCTCTCGTGCTCGTCCCGTCTCTCCTGTCCCGTGCTCACCCTATGTTGCTCCGTTCCCACTCGTCTCGTCCTCCCCTCCTCCCGTTGCCTCCTCCCTCGTCGCTTGTTGTTGCACCTCCCCCGCTGTGAGACTACCTCCGTGCCTCTCGTCCTCTTGTACTTCGGATTCTTGCCTCTCTGGTTACCGACCCGTCTGTTCCTGTCTCGTGCCTTGACGCTCTTGTCGCTGCTGTCTCTGACTTCGCCTCTACCCGCCGCCTTGATTGCGCCACCGCTCTGGTCTCTGACCCTGCCCGTCCTCTATCCGTCGGGGGTGCACCTGCCCTTGGCATTGACATTCTAGAGGACAGGCAGTACGAGCTTGTTTTCCTTTCCGAGGCTGCTCCCCATCTCTACTCCATGCTCCTAGTCCCTGAGGGTGACCCTGACGCCTTTGACATCCCGACCCCTCGCACCTACGCTGAGGCCACCTCAGGACCCTGGGCATCTCAGTGCATAGCTGCCATGGAGCAAGAGATGGCATCTTGGAGGTTGTCACAGGATCGAATGTGTCGAGGAAAGGTTGCACTATCGATCAGTACAAGGCGCTTTTATACTTCCAAAGTACATCAGGTAACCAGGTTTATCTTATCCTGGGGGAATAGACCCTTCTAGAAGATAGAATCACCCTGCGTATAGCCACGCGAGGCTATTGGCTTTAAGGGATTACGGCAGGATTACGCCAGATAGCGCACCAGTACATCCCAAGCCTGGTCGTGGATATAACTATAATAGCAGGATAAACCAAAGGTTAATGGAAAATGGAGAATAGGAAACCAAATGAGATGAGATAAAAAGAGGAATGAAAGAGGAAGGAAATAAGAAAAGGGACAAGTGGTGTAACGGGGTCGTACTCTCACAGATGTCCACCGGCACTTACGTCGACGCAGTTCCCCCGTGTGGGGTGAACGTAGTCGATGGTCGGTGGCTCTTCAAGGTGAAGTGCCCCCCTGGAGAGCTGCCTGTCTTCAAGACGGGTTAAGTGGCAAGTGGCTTCAGCCAGCGCAAGGGGGTGGACTTCTTCCATACCTTCGCCCCGACCCCGAAGATGACTACTCTTCGGGCGCTGCTATACGTAGCAGCACAGCGCGACTACGTGCTTCACTCACTCGACTTCTCTATTGCCTTTCTTCAAGGCAGCCTACACGAGCAGGTCTACCTGCGCCGACCAAAGGGCTTCACTAGTACCTTCCCACCTGGGACCCAGTGGCTTCTCAGGTGCCTGGTCTACGGCCTACGCGAGGCTCCCCGCGAGTGGCACGACACGCTGCATGCCACGCTAGCAGACCTGCAGTTCTTTCCGTCCTCTGCTGACCCTTTGCTTTTCGTGCGTTCTAGCCAGACTCCGTTCTACGTCGTTGTCTACGTACACGACCTGGTCTTTGCTACTGCTGACAGGGACGCACTGGCCTCCGTGAAGGCCGAGCTGCTGAAGAGATGTACCTGCACTGACCTTGGAGAGCTGTATCGCTATCTTCGCCTGCAGATCTCCAGGGACAGAGCTGCACGCACCATCTCTCTAACACAGTCACACTTGGTGCGTTAGGTCCTTCAGAGGTTTGGCCTTTAGTTCTCCTCGACATAGCCCACACCTCTACCTGTAGACCATGGGCTCTCGGCTCCCGTTCCTGAGGAGCCAGTAGAGCCCAGCGGCCCCTACGCAGAGCTCGTGGGTTGCCTCATGTACCTGATGCCTTGCACACGCCCAGATCTTGCATTCCCTCTCAGCATCCTAGCTCGCTTTGTGGCCACTGGCAGACACCGACCACAGCACTGGTCGGCCGCTAAGAGGGTTTTGCGTTATCTAGCAAGTACATTGGGCATGGGGTTAGTGCTTGGAGAACGCAGACCAGTGGTCCTTACTGGGCACACATATGCTTCCTGGGCAGACGACGCTGAGACGCTCAGGTCCTGCTAGGGCTACTACTTTAGCCTTGGTTCCGATGCTATCTCGTGGCGGTCCACTCGCTCGTCGTCTGTTGCTCAGTCCAGCTGTGAGGCTGAGATCTACGCCGGTGCCATGGCGGCACAGGAGCTCCGCTGGCTGACCTTCTTGCTCACTAACTTAGGTGAGCGGCCTAGCTCTGCCCCGGTCCTGTACGCTGACAACAAGGCCATGATTCTTCTGTGTCTGGAGCCTCGACTTGAGGGCGGAGCGAAGCATATCCAGCTGTGGTTCTTCCTTCTACGCGAGCTGCAGCAGTGTCTCCAGGCCCGCGTAGTTCACTTGGCCTCAGGTGCCAACACAGCGGATATCTTTACGAAGGCGCTCGCGCCTAAAGATCATGAGCGGCACTGTGTACAGCTTGGCCTTGTTCCTGTAGCTACTCACCTGCTAGGACCTTGATTGTGTAGTCCTCACTATTTATACCTGTCAGACTGGCCTTGTGGCCTCACCTCCAGTGGTCGGACTAGTAGTGCCACCCTGGCTTGCTCTTGCCTTGTGTGTACACTTGCTGACTGGTCTCTGGACCTCTGCCTCAGTGGTTGGACTAGTAGTGCCGCCCTGAGTTGTGTGCTTCTTGCTTAGCACCACCCCTTCTCTAGCCTAGGGGGTGTGTCAACTTATACATATCTTACATGTAGAAGTTATAGGCTTGTATCGGTGTGTGCTCCTAGTCAGTACAACCGCAACTGCTATATGTGCTGTGTTTCCCGCCCTAGTAATCATTCTCGTATTCTAATACACACCCCCTAAGCCTAGCAACCCCATACTTAGCAGCGGCGACGGCTACTCCAGCTTGGTCAACCCCTCGGCGTGTGAGGCGGCGACGTCGACAGCGAGGCCTGCAGTGGCGATGGTGGCGGCAGTAGCAGTGACGACAGCGGCGGCGGCGGCGGCGTGAGGCGGCAAGGAAGGTCAGCGGCACCTGCGGTGGCGGCCGCGGCTTCGACGACAGCGGCGGCGGCGGCGGCGCTTGCACCACTCGGCGGCGTGGCCTGACTCAGCGACGGTGGGGAAGAGCCTCGCGAGTCAGTCGTCAGCTGCGGCGAGGAAGAGGGGACGCAGGGGAGGGGGTGGGGCTTCAGCAGCGGAGCCCGGGAGCGTGCCGCCCCATGTGGCACACTGGCTGCATGCAGGCGTGCTGGCCAGTGCTAAGACCGGGCGCTGGCCGCTGCCGGGCATGCCCTCCGCGCGCTGGCGTGTAGACGCCGCCTCGGCAGCACGACGGCGCCGTCACGGCAGCACGACATGGCGGTGGCGGTGGCGCAGAAAGGACGGGAGGGAGGACCGGACTTTGCAGAAGCGTGATGAGCAGGCCCGAACAGACTGACCTACTCTGATACCATGTTAAATAAGCTAGATAGCTAGGGAAGCCATGGAAATGGCGTGAGGTTTTAGGTGGGAGGAAAATATCGAGAGAGAAGAGAGTTGGAATAGAAGAGAGAGGGATACAAGAAGAGGGGTTGTACCCTCTACAGTAGGATCCAGTAATACCTACCAAGCCTACCATTATATATATCAAATATCTAATTTTAACAAAACATGCTTTGTCTGTGAATGGTTTGTAAGATTGTACAGTAACCAATACTCCAGCACAAAGTGTCACGTGTGCTTGCATCAAAGATTTCACAAGATGAAATGCTAAATATTTCTGACTAATATAAATGAAACAAGTGAACTAATAACTTTGAAACGTCTACCCGAACAACCGTATCATCAATGATATTTGTCTACACTCTTGCCCGATTATGCCAGCACCAGTCACGGAGTAGCGTCGGAGCCAGGGGCGGCGTCCGAGCCCGGCGCGCTCTTAGACCCGGGTGCACCTTCCCACCCTGGGGCACCGCTAGCAGCCGCCTCTGCCTCCTCCGCTGCAGCCTCTGTGGCCTTCTCCGCCACGATCCTGTCCGCCTCTGCCCTGCGCGTCTGCGCGGCCTTCAGCGCGGCCCTCAGCTTCGTCAGATGCACTGCCGCGGTTTTGTCCACCTTTTTCCGCCGCCCTCCACGTCCTCCGCGTCCTCCACTGCCTTGGCGTCCGCCTTCACCGCCGCCGCCTCCGCTGCAGCCACTTTCCTGTGTCTCAACTAGGCGAACACTCCTCGATTCTGCACTACGAGGTCCACTCAACAGGAAGAAAATTACAATTACCGAAAGAGCTAAAGCGATGCTTGATCGTGCCATGGCTCCGAAAAAATCGAAGTGGGCGAACATGCAGGAAAAAAATGTTCGAAGTGACTTGTTTGTGTGATTGATCGTATCGTGGAAGACAAGGGTGAGGCGAAGTATTTGTACTTCGTGAGCTCGCACATTATAGAGGGTACAATCCCCCTTCTTGTATCCCTCTCTCTTCTATTCCAAGACCCCTCTTTTCTCGCATAACTTTTCTCTCCTTCCTAAACCTCTCGCCATTCCATGGCTTCTCTTCCTAGCGAGCTACTTTGACATGGCATCAAAGCAGATTGCTCTTCCTGGGCTTGCTTATCACATTTCCGCCGCGCACTCCTCCTCTCTCTCTCGCTCTGCCATGGCGGCCGCGTCGTGCTACTGTGGTGGCGTCGTCGTGCCGCTGGCCACGTCATGCTGCCGCGGCCGTCTCGCCGCACTGCCATGGCGTCGCGGTGTCGGGGCGTCGACGTCAAGCCGTGGCGGCGTCGTTGACAGCGGCGGGGCCAACTGGCGACAATTTACCTAGACGGACCACGTTCGCCAATTGCCAGTTGAGGCTTCACGCGTTTCGCGAATTGCAAAACCCACCAACCAACATTCTCGCTGGGCACACCGCCAGAATGTGAAGATATCGGCTGGTGCTTGAAGATTTGCCGACCAGAACCCACCAACCAGAATGAGTTAACGACGATGGATGAAACCCCCTAAACGTCACATCTGCCAGCGACTCCTGACGGCCGACTTCCGAAGAATTTTGGAAAAGTTGACTTGCAAATTTCCACCAGAAACTAGAGTAAAAACCTGCGTGCTAAGTAATCCAACAGTGTAAAAGAGGATGGCTGTCAATCAGTATAGAACTCCGAACAAAGTAAGGTACATGCACGGGTTTAAGCCATGCGCAGTTCGATGAGCTCTATTGTTAAATTATATATAATTGATAGCTGTAGTGTTACAACTTACGTAAGTACATCCCCTCCCCCCCCTCCTCCTCTCCTCCACCTCCCCCCACCCCCCCCCTCATCCCCCCTCCTCCTACTAGCATTCTCTTATGTTGACATCTATGGCTACGAGGGGGATTTGTGCTATGGCCACCATGCGGATTTCAATGGCCCGAAAGACAGACCAGTTGTGTGTTAGAATGCAAGAATAATTGACTAGTGGGAGATTACAGTATATATAGCAGTTGGGGTTGTACTCACTAGGAGCACACATCTACACTAGCCTATAACTTCTACATGCAACACATGTATAAGTTGACACACCCCCTAGGCTAGAGGAGGGGTGGTGCTAAGTAAGAAGCACATAGCTTAGGGCGGCACTACTAGTCCAACCACTAAGACAGGGGTCCAGAGACCAGTCAACAAGAGTACAGACAAGACAAGAGCAAGCCAGGGCGGCACTACTAGTCCAGCCACTGGAGAAAAGCCACAAGGCCAGTCAGACAGGTATATATAGTAAGGAGTACACAATCAAGGTCCTAGCAAGTGAGTAGCTACAGGAACAAGACCAAGCTGTACACAGTGCCGCTGATGATCTTTAGGTGCAAGCGCCTTAGTAAAGATATCAGCTGTGTTGGCACCTGAGGCCAAGTGAACTACGCGGGCCTGGCGACGCTGCTGTAGCTCGCGCAGGAGGAAGTACCGCAGCTAGATATGCTTCGCCCTGCCCTCAAGTCGAGGCTCCTAACACAGGAGAATCATGGCCCTGTTGTCAGCGTACAGGACCGGGGCAGAGCTAGGCCGCTCACCTAAGTTAGTGAGCAAGAAGGTCAGCCAGCGGAGCTCCTGTGCCGCCATGGCACCGGCGTAGATCTCAGCCTCACAGCTGGATTGAGCCACAGACGACGAGCGAGTAGACCGCCACGAGATGGCACCGGACCCAAGGCTAAAGCACTAGCCCTGAGACGACCTGAGAGTCCCAGCGTCGTCTGCCCAGGAAGCGTCTGTGTGCCCAGTAAGGACCACTGGTCTGCGTCCACCAAGCACTAACCCCATGCCCGATGTACTTGCGAGATATCGCAAAACCCTCTTAGCTGCCGACCAGTGCTGAGGTCGGTGTCTGCCAGTGGCCACAAAGCGAGCCAGGATGCTGAGAGGGTATGCGAGATCTGGACGAGTGCAAGTCATCAGGTACATGAGGCAACCCACGAGCTCTGCGTAGGGGCCGCTCGGCTCTACTGGCTCCTCAGGAACGGGAGCCGAGAGCCCATGGTCTACATGTAGAGGTGTGGGCTGTGCCGAAGAGAACTGAAGGCCAAACCTTTGAAGGACCTGACGCACCAAGTGTGACTGAGTCAGAGTGATGGTGCGTGCAGCTCTGTCCCTGGAGATCTGCAGGCCAAGATAGCGACGCAGCTCTCCTAGGTCAGTGCAGGTGTGTCTCTTCAGCAGCTTGGCCTTCACAGAGGCCAGTGCGTCCCTGTCAGCAGTAGCGAAGACCAGGTCGTCTACGTAAACGAGGATGTAGAACCGAGTCTGGCCGAAACGAACGAAAAGTGAAGGGTCAGCGGAGGACAGGAAGAACTGTAGGTCTGCTAGCGTGGCACGCAGCGTGTCGTGCCACTCGCGGGGAGCCTGGCGCAGGCCGTAAACCGGGCGCCTGAGAAGCCACTGGGTCCCAGGAGGGAAGGTACCAGTGAAGCCTGTGGTCAGCGCATGTAGACCTGCTCATGTAGGCTGCCCTGAAGAAAGGCAGTAGAGAACTCGAGTGAGTGGAGCTCGTAGTCGCGGTGTGCTGCCATGTGTAGCAGCGCCCGAAGAGTAGACATCTTCGGGGTCGGAGCGAAGGTCTGAAAGAAGTCCACCCCCTCGCACTGGCTGAAGCCTCTAGCCACGTAACGCGCCTTGAAGACAGGCGGCTCTCCGGGGGGACGCTTCACCTTGAAGAGCCACCGACTGTCGACTACGTTCACCCCAGGCGGGGGAACTGTGTGGACGTAAGTGCCGGTGGACCTCCAAGATGCCATGTCCTGCTCCATGGCAGCTATGCACTGAGAGGCCCAGGGTCTCAAGGTGGCCTCAGTATAGGTGCGAGGGGTCGGGATGTCAAAGGCGTCAGGGTCACCCTCAGGGACTAGGAGCATGGAGTAGAGATGGGGAGCAGCCTCGGAAAGGAAAACAAGCTCGTACTGCCTGTCCTCTAGAACGTCAATGCCAAGGGCAGGTGCACCCCCGACGGACGGAGGACGGGCAGGGTCAGAGACCAGAGCGGTGGCGCAATCAAGGCGGCGGGTAGAGGCGAAATCAGCAACAGCAGCGACAAGCGCACCAAGGCACGAGACAGGAACAGACGGGTCTGTAACGAGAGAAGCAAGAACCCGAGGAACAAGGGGACGAGCGGACGAAGGTAATCAGACAGCGGGGGAGGTGCAACAACCAGGGACGACGGAGGAGGCGACAGGAGGAGGGAAGGACGAGACGAGTGGGAACGGAGCAACGTAGGGTGAGAGCGCAGGACAGGAGAGACGGGACGAGCACGAGAGGGACGGCGAGACCAGACGTGGGACGGAGGTGTAGGGTCAGGGGACAGCGAAGGAGTCACAGGGGGGGAACGAGGAAGAAGACGGGTCGGAGACGAGTCCGGCGGAGGGAACACAGGACCTTAGACGGGAAGCAGAGGAGGCGACTAGGAAGGCACCGGCGAACGGTCAGGGGAGGGAAGGCCGAGCAGGCGAAGAGCGGAGACCGGCGGCGACGACTGTGACTGCGGCTGCTGCTCCTCGACGCCAACCCCCGGACCAGCTGTGACACAGCGACCGCCAGCAGGAACCTCCACGGCAGCACCCCCAGAACCAGCACCCCCAGAGCGAGAACTCCCTCCAGCCACGCGGGCACCCTCAGAGGCCACGAGCGGCAGCGGCGGCGAGGACGGCAGCTGAGGGGAAGACACCGGGGAAGGGGGACGCGTAGGGGACGGGCCAGCGCGACCGCCAGAGTCAGCAGTCTCCTCAGCGGGGACAACCGACGGGAGGGGAGTGACGTGGGAGACACCAGACGGGGCAGGACGAGGCGGGAGGGGAGTAGGGACTACCGAAGGAGAGAGAGTCAGGAACAAGGGAGGGGAAACCGGGAGACCGCGGTGGGGGAAGCGACGGTAGAAGGAGACAGACTCGTCAAAGGTGACGTCACGCGACTGAAGAAAGTGGTGCGACTGCGGGTGGTAAAAGTGCCAGTCAGACGAATCAAGGGGGAAACCAAGGAAGACACAGGGGAGGGTGCGGGTTGTAAGCTTGTCCGCGCCAGGGCCACGAACGTCAGCAAGGCAGCCCCAGACGTGGAACGCAGACGCGTCACCGAAGGACCAAGTCCAAAGGAGGGTCGGCGAAACCTGCGGCCGCTAGGAGCGCGGCCACAGGTAAAGCTGGTGAGCAGCGTAACGAACGGCGAACGGCCACAGAAACTGGGGGGCATCGGCATGAATCATGGAGGTACGAGCCACCTCCATGACCAAAACGATGCGACGCTCAGCAACCCCATTCTGCTGTGGTAAGTCTGGAAGGGTGTAGGACTGGGTGATACCCTCCGCACGACAGAAACGACCAAGGACACCAGAGGCAAACTCGCCACCTCGGTCGGAGTGGAGGCGCAAGACAGGGAGACCGCGGCGGACACGTGCAGCTACAACCCACAGGATAAGAACGTCAGGCACGTTGGCCTTCCGCTCCAAGGGGAACACAAGAAAGTAGCGCTCGCCGCGCGGGCCGGGGACGGGGGCCGGACCCCACACGTCCAGGTGCAGGGTCTGAAGGGGAGCAGTAGCAAGACGAAGGGTGGAGGAGTTAGGAGCACGGCGAAGCCGGCCCTCGACACAAGGCGTGCACGGTGGCGCAGGCGAGGGGGGGAGGGCTGGGAGGGACGCAGGGAGACCTAAGACACAAGTTGACATTGTGTGCCACGAGTAAACCAAGTCTTGCAAAGAACCCACTGCTCTCTTGAGTGGGGGTGGGGATAGTACATTCCCCATGCTTGCCGAGAGCTAAGAATGGGAGATGTACGGTTATATACAGTGTAGCTATTACCCAGGCTGCTACAATTCTACCTTTTTGCTCCTGCTGCTTCTTCTGCCCCTGATGAATGAGCTGTGCTTGCTCTGGTTAAACTTGCTTTTGAATGAGTCTAGAGTCTACATGGCTTTTGAGGCGCCTCAAAATGAGTCTAGAGTCTACATGGCAGCACAGTGGTTGCACTCTACTGCGCACAACAATGGCTCCTGCTGCTCCTGCACCTGCTGTTTCTGCTTCTCTGGCTGCATTTGCGCCTGAATTAGTCTAGACCCGCAGCACAGCCGCACCGCCAAACCAGCAGCCATGATTTGCAAACTGCTGCTGCTGCTGCAATAGTCGCTTCTGCTGCTCCTGTTACTGCTGCTGCTGCTGCTGCTCTTGCTGCTGCTGATCTGACTGCGCTTGTTCTTGATTAATCTGCTCTGCAGCACAGCTGGCACCACCACGCAAGTAGCAGTTGTCGCGATCTCAAGCACCCTGGGTACCCAGTGGCCCGTATGTCTGCATGGTGCGTGCAATCTACTGCTGCAGTAATACTGGCTCCTACTGCTGCTGCTGTTGCTGCTGGTCTTGCTGGTGCTGCTGCTGCTGCTGGTGCTGCTGGTGCTGCTGGTGCTGCTGCTGCTGCTGCTGCTGCTGCTGTTGTTGCTGCTCAGGTTCCGCCTGTTGTTGAATTAGCCTGCTTGGCAGCACAGCCGGCACCACAACACCAGCGGCCGTGGTGGCAATCTCCGGCACTCGCGGCACCCACTGGTCCGGAACCATCACAAAGTACGTCTGCATGGCCTTCCGGAACCTTTTCTTGTAATGCGACGGGGATATCACTGTGGGGGTGGAGTCCTTCCCCGCCCCGCCACCCCCCAGCAGGCCGGACGCCTTGACCCACGTCTCGAGCTGCTTGTCCCACGTATAGGGGCGGATGAAATCGATGATCCCCACCACCAGGGTGGACCGCTCCTCCTCCACGCCCACCAGGAGAGAGTAGTCCATGATGTCGTGCTTCTGGGGATGGGGGATAGGGGATAGGGGAACGGGGAGCGCAGGGTAGGCAGGTGGGAAGGGGTGGGAATGGTACGAATGAGGGATGATGGACAAGGCAATGATCTCACGACAAAAGGGTGGAATGAGTGGGAATGGGTGGGAACGATACGAATGAAGGACGAGGGACAAGGCAATGACTCTCATGACACTTCCCTGGCCACAGAAGAAGTAACCAATGATTGCAGTGTGACTGACATGGGGAACGGCAGCAGGTGGGAAGGGACGAGGACAGCGCCCCCCCTTTTCCCCCTCCCTCCCTCCCTCCCTCCCTCCTTCCCTCCCTCCCTCCCTCCCTCCCTCCCTCCCTCCCTCCCTCCCTCCCTCCCTCCCTCCCTCCCTCCCTCCCTCCCCCCCTCCTCCCCCATCGTCTCACCGCCAGGAACGCAGTGTCGTTCCACACGGCGCGCTCCAGCAGCTGCTTGGAGCGCTTCCCCACGAATATGGGCGACGTGGGCATGGCCTCCAGAAGGTTCTCGTCCAGCAGCACCTGGGGGGAATGAGTGAAAAGAGTGGGGGCGGGCAGGGGGGGGTTGGGCGGGGTTTCTTTGACACAGCTTCCCCACTGATATGGGCTGTGTGGCCATGGCCTCGAGGAGGTTCTCGTCCAGCAGGACCTGGTGGCAGGGGGGGAGGGGGGAAGGGGAGGAGGAGTGGGGGAGAGAGAAGGGGAGGAGGAGCGCAGGGAAGATGCTGCTTCCCTTTGAGAACTCTTGTTTCTTTTGGGTCAAGTGATCTACTTCATACTGCTTCCTTCACAGCCATGAGTAACGATGCTGTGATTGGGTGGAGGTCACCCAATCATAACATGACGCCTCATGCTCTTTTCTCTAGGAGGTTCTCTCTTCCCACAGCAGCTGATGCCAGGGGGAGAGGCGGGTAGGGAGAGGGGAAGGAAGGGAGGGAGGGAGGGAAGCGGGGTAGGAGAAAGGGAGGGAGGACGACAAGGAGTGAGGGAGGGGGCAGCGGAGCAACACGAGTGCAAGGGGTACGAACATGCGCATGTGATAAATGAGAAGAAAGCAGCCCCTCCGCATAACACAAACACCATCTGTGTACAACTCATATCAGCCATTCCCTACCCTGCTCTTGGACCGGTCGGCGTTGTATCTGGAGCGACGAGAGCCCTTGAGATCGTAGAGCTTGGTAATCCGACGGCTGTAGAGCAAGTTCTCCATCACCATCACGTCCATAGTCACCCCCTTGGCTGTCACCTGCATGCAACCAACAAGAAAGTTTCAGAAGTACAAAAGAAATATATATGTATATAAAATAAAACCTTCTTGGATACCATCTACAAAACAGAGCAGTTGAGGGATCATCCTCAGTCAACCAATTCATAATCCCCCCCAAAAAAAACCTTCGTAGTCTGTAAATTGCTCACCATTTCATTGCTGCCCAACACAATTCCACGATAAGCAAAAGAAACAAGCCGATCACATCGCACAACACCCTTCGTCCCCTCACCGGATACAGTCCCAGGATTATGGCTGGGGACCTTCAAGAGAAAAAAAAACAAGTCTACACCCCCTCACCTGATACAGTCCCAGGATTTTGGCGAGGCACGAGGGGTTTCCAGATTCAAAGGCGTCGAAGAGGTGCTTGAAATAGTCGTTGGCGAAGTCAAGGAACGCCAGGATCTCCTTGCGTTGCACCTTATAACGGGGATAAGGGAACAGAGGGAGGGACAGATTTTTTAGAATTCTAAAAAATCTTTCACATGGACTTCAACTCCCTTGCGTTGCACCTAATACTGGGGTGGGGGAACAGAGGGAGGGACAGATATTCAATTCGAGGGGAAATCAATTTTCTGAAATCTGGGGAAAGGTAGAGTTGTGGACAAGGCAGGAGGTTGTGAAGGGAGACCGAGGTAACGAGGCCCCTCCTTCCCCCCACCACCCTCTGTCAGCACTCCAACCATTGGGAACCGACCTGTTTCATGACGAAGCGGACGTCTGCAGTCTTGGCGAAGTACACCGAGCTCTTGCCGCCCTCCGCATTCCACAATTGGGATAAGGGTTTAGGGTCCAGGGTTCAGGGTTCAGGTGACACACCTGCTTGATGACGAAGCGGTCGTCCGCTGTCTTGGCGAAATACACCGAGCTCTTGCCGCCCTCGGCACTCCAGCGCTTGCAGCGGCACAGCGACCGCACGAACTCCAAGTCGCCACTCCCGTCCATCAACCCCTCCCCTGCTGCTGCCCCTTCCCCTGTATCAGCCGCAGCAGATTGCTGGGCAGTGGTCGGGGGCGGGGGAAAGGGCGAGCAGCACTTGCGGCGGAGCGCGTCGAACTGCTTGGCGAAGTAAGCTGTCACTTGGAAGGATGCAGCACCAGTGCCACCAGCACCACCCGCACCCCCACGGCGGCGACTGGCGATGGGCGTAGAGGCACCACTGTTCATGCCACTGCTCATGCCGCCGCTGCCACTGCTCATGCCGCCGCTGCCACTGCTGCCGGTGATACTACTGGTGCCGCCGGTGGTGGTGGTGGTGGAGAGGGGAGGGGAGAGGAAGGGCAGGGAGGGGAAGGGCAGGGGGTCGTCTCCGCCCACTGTGAAGGCCACCTTCACGTGCCGCTTCTCCCGAGACAGCAGCGGGTCCTCACGAGAGGGCACTGGTTCCTGCTGTGGTGCTGGTGGCTCTGGCTGTGCTTGGGGCGGGTCCTGACGGGACGGTGGCGGTTCCTCTTGTGCTCGTAACAATTCTTGTTGTGGCTGTGTTGGCTCTGGCTGTGCCGGCTGCGCACGGCATGGCAGCGCTTCCTGCTGTGCTTGTGCTGGCTCTGCCTGTGCTTGTAACGAGTCTGGCTGTGCAGGTAGCGCTTCTTGTTGTGATTCTAGTGATGTATCTTGCTGTGCTTGTAACGGTTCATGCTGCAAGGAGGATACATGCTGCTGATCTTGCTGCAACAAGGGACAACCATCCTCCGGCTCACAAACAGTCTCGTCCTTCCTGGAGTCCACACACCTGCCTCCTCCTCCACCACCAGCACCGCTGGTAGCAGCACCAGCACCAGCACCAGCACCACCACCATCACCGCCACTTTCAGCCATCCCTTGAGGGGGCACCCCTTGTGTCGTTCCCTCAGCGTCAGCACCAGCAGCAGCAGCAGCAATGCCAGCCTCAACACAAACAGCATCACCTTCTGCCCTTGCCGGGGTCCCTGCACTGCATCCCAGCCCACCGCCCTCTGCTCTCTCACTACCTCCGGTGCCGGCCTGCCTTCTCTTTCTCTCCAATTCATCCTGTCTACCTCCACCTCTACCTCCACCTCCACCATCACCTCCACCATCACCTCTACCGCCTTCCCCATCGGCTCGTCTACAAGCCTCGATCATGTCATCGCCAGCACCGCCCACACTACCGTTGGATGATGTACCAGCAGCTGCTGCAGCAGCACTCTCTGCTCTGTAGAAGAGAGTGCTCTTGTTTCTTTCACCAACATTATCTGTAGAAGCAGCTTGTGACCCTCTGCTGCTATTCCTCGCACAATCACAAGCAGCCGCTGCCGTGCTAGCAGCACTCATTTCTCTGTTGCCACTACCTCCCCTCCTATCTTCCCCACCAAGGCTTTGAGCCTCCACTGATCCTTCCGCTTCTCTGGTCGACGCCAGCTCACCCGCTTCTCCGTCCAATGCAGCAAGGCGTTTCGGCTCTGCTCCCAGTCCCTCCCTCCCTCTTCCCGCCCCGTCTCTGGCTGTTCCCTCGCTTGCTTCTCGACCCGACCTCACTGCTTGTGCCACTGTTGCCTGTGTTTCACTTGAAACTTGCGGCTCTGCGTTGCCTGCTGCAGGTTCTGTCACTCTAGAAGCCGCGGCTAGAGAGGCATCTGTGGTACGAGAGGAGTTAGCGTCGGGAGCATCTGGTGGAGGCGTAACATCAGTCCCAGTCGCATCTGCTCTAGCTGCTGCTGCAGCATCTGCTGCACCTGCTGTTACTGCGATTTCTGGGCCTGCTGCTGCTGCTGCTCTAGCTGCTGCTGCAGCATCTACTTCAGCTGACGCTGCCTCTGCCGCTGCCACCGCTGTTGCCTCTGCTGCAGCTGCTGAAGAGGCTTGCCTCACCAACTCCCCAACCGCTTTCGCCCCCACCACCTCTGACTCCACCACTCTCCCGCTTCCCGCAAACCCCCGTGCCAACACTCCAGGCCCAAACACACTCCCCACATGCCCCACACCGACAACAGCACCCACACTCCCAGCAGCCGAAGTGGGAGCGACCGTAGAGCCATGCACGGCACGGTAGTACTCGTTTGAGGAGATGGCATAGGCGATAAGGGAGGTGGGCTCGTCGTCGTACACTGCTATGATACGCCCGCTGATGCCGGGGGGGAGAAGGACGTGTGCTCGACCCAGGAAGGGCGGAGGGTACTGCATGGGTCAAGGCAGGGGGTGGTGGGGGGGGGAAGGAAGCAGATATGGCAAAGGGCGATGAAAGGGGTGGGCTTATCATGTTCTGCCAACAAGGGACGTGGGCTCGTTGTCAGTCATACACTACTATGATGCGCCCACTGATGCCGAAGGGGAGAAAGACGTTTGCTCGGCCTAAGAAGGGCGGAGGGCACTGTGGGGGCCAAGGGAGGGAAAGGGGCGAGGGAAGGGAGGACAGGAGATGGGGCAAGTGATGAGAGAGGTGGGCTCGTCGTCGGGTACTGCTATCATGCGCCCGCTGATGCTGAGAGGGGGAGCAGGACGTGTGCTCGTCCCAGGAATGCAGGTGGGTACAGTGGGCAGGGGGGTGGGTTGGGGGACGGACGGGGATGGGGAAGGAAGTGGAGACGGGACAAGGGGATGAGCGAGGCGTTTATTTTTGAGGCGCCTCGAAAAACGAACACATGGGCAGAAAGCAAGCAATCACCCATCTGTCGATGTCACAGAACCAGTATATCCCAAGGTGCAAAAATACGGTCGTTTTTTATTTTTTTTGCCGTATTATACGGAATCGTATGATACGGTCGTATAAAACGGTTTAAAACGGTCAAAAGCTGTGTTTTTTGGTTGGTGCAAAAATACGGTCGAAAAATACGACCGTATTTTTCGAACCAACCAATATTTGCATGCTTAGGGCTTGTAACGAAATCGCAATGTGGGTTGGTTGGATCTTGAATATTTGTCAGGTTGAAGTGATGGCTTTTCGCCGAGGCGCGATTCCAACATTTTGTCGAGCCGCCTGATGCCAACATTTGACGAAGAGAGAACGGGCTGTACACCCGTTTCGCCTGTGTCGTTGGGTTGCTTCCCGCCCTGTAGACTCAATTTTCGCGGGCCAAGCGACCTGCCCAAAAATTCGCGTGTCGCAAATTCGAATCGTGACCAATCACACTTGGTCATTTGCGATCCCTACCAACAAGGTCTTTCCACGTCGCTCAAGAATGCAGGTTGGCCACCAGGTACAAACTTGGAGCACTTCCAGAAAGGTGAGCACAGTCTTGTACGCAGCTCACCTCGCACGATCGAATCCACCGCACGATTTTCTCAGCTACTGGCGTTACTGTGTACGCCATGCCTAGGAAGCTATCCGACATTTGGGAGCATGTTAAGAAGGTGAAGGAGCCGACCGGCCTTGTTATTAGCACAGTTTGCATTCATTGTGGCTCTAGTGTCACTCCAAACGCGACCAGGATAGGGCAGCATATCTATGGCACCCCTAGCTCGATGGAGAAGAATGTCTCCACTTGCCCATCGGACTACGCGAAGCAGCTGCGTGAGAGCAACCAAGAAGAACGTTCCACGTCCCCTGACGGCACGCAAGGACGAGCTTCGTCCTCGACGGTGCACTCTGCCCCGCGCTCGCGTCAGCAAGACATTCGCGAGCTAGCTGATGTGGCTGGCCGCCAGCGGTTGGATTATCTTTGGGCGACAGTGGTCGCTGAAAACGACCTCGCGTTTCGGACATCGCAGTCGCCGGCCTTGCAGGCCTTCGTCAACGCGGCAGTCCAGTTTGGGAAACCGTACAAGCTTCCATCCGCGTACAAGGTCAGCGGGCCGCTGCTCGCGAAACTCAAGACCGACACGGAGGAGTTGCTGCAGCCGCTGAAGGACACGTGGAGGACCAGTGGCGTTTCTCTTACCGTCGACGGCTGGTCCTGCCTTAAGAGTCGCGGATTCGTGGGCGTAATCGCTCAGAACGATACGGCACCCGTAGTCGTCGACGTCGTCGACTCCAAAACCGCGAAAAAGACGGGGAGCTACCTCGCGGAGCTTATTCGACGGTCGATCTGCAACGTGGGGGACCGGCTCGTCATCCAGGTGGTCATGGATAACGCCTCCAACAACAAGAAGGCGGGGGCGTTGTTGAAGGAGGGGTACCCGCACATCTTCTACACCAACTGCGCCGCCCATTGCCTCGACTTAATGCTGCACGACATAGGAGCAATCCGCGCCGTGCAGCGCATCCTCGGGCAGGTGCACAGGGTGGTGATGATGGTGAAGAAGTCAGCCTCCGCGGTCACTTTGTTCCGCGAGGTCTTCAGCTCCTTGGAGCTTATGCGCCCGGGAGCTACACATTTCGGGACGCAAGTGCTGATGATCGGGCGCATCCTCGAAGTGAAGAAGGCCCTGCGGGAGATGGTGATCAGCGATGCATGGGAGGAGGTGCTAGTTTCCCGCACGGAGGAGGGGAAAGCAATTCGCAGCCTCCTCCTCGAGGACGTTTTCTGGGAAAGCGTCGCCGTGGTGCTCAAGCTCATGACACCCATCTACGAGGTCCTGAGGCGGGTCGACAAGCGATGTCTCCTCATGGGCCAGATCTATGGCCTCATGCTGGAGGCCACTGTCAAGACCACCGACGCGGCAGAGGCGGCAGGTAAGCCAACCTCTTGCTTGCCCATTTCCCCCCGCGGCGTGCGAGCGGCACTCATGTGTCATTCCCATGGGCGTTCTTAGCTGTACCTAATCTCACCCTCCCTCGGCACGTCTGCTCCCCGTGCAGCCGCCTTCTTTGTCAAGCGGACGGCGTTGCTCGAGGCGAAGGACAAGGCGAGTTTCCTCGTCACGGTGAAGAAGATCATCGCCAACCGCTGGGATGGTCAACTGCACAACCCGCTCCACGCTGCGGGGTGGCTCCTGAATCCCCGCAACCAGTACATGGGGGAGGTGCGGAACGACCCTGAGGTGAGGCAGGGGGCAGAGGAGGTGTTTTTGGCGAGGGGAGGGGATGTACCTCGGCGCACCATGCTCGCGGCTCAGCTGGCAACCTTCCACAAGGGGGAGGGCCGCCTGGGATCCGTGGAGGCCCGTTGGGCAGCGACGGCTCTGGTGGAGAGCGGGCGGCTCTCCGACGCCGAGTGGTGGTGGATGTACGGCGGCGAGGTGGCCGCCTTGCAGGAGCTGGCTGTGATGATCTTGTCACAGCCAGTCACATCCTGCGAGGTTGAGCGCTACTGGTCGGCTCTGGCTCGTGTCCAAACGCGCGACCGCAACAGGCTGAACGCCTCCACCATGACGGACGTGACGTTCGTCGCGTTCGGCAGGCGGGCGCGAACAGCCTTTGACCAGAAGGTCGAGGCTCGAGCTCAGCTGTACGACGACCTCACCAATGGCACTCTGAAGGAGGGTGCCAACATCACCCCACCCCCCCGTGTGGAAGGCGAGGCCAACAAGGAGGTAGAGGAGGAGGGCGGGGAGGTGTGTACCATCGACTGGGATGCCTTTGGCAACATCGGCGGGCGGAAGAAGAAGGCGGCATCCAAGGCTCGGGGCAAGAAGCGGGCCAAGAAGGGTAGGGGGTCCCGTAAGGGGAAGGAGAAAGTGGCCTACGATGAGGAGGAGGAGGAGGAGGAGGAGGAGGAGGAGGAGGAGGAGGAGGAGGAGGATGAGGAAGAGGAGGAGGATGAGGAGGTCGAGGAGGAGGGCGAGGACGAGGAGGAGGGCGAGGGCAGTGGATCAAAGGAGCCTCGCAAGAGGGCCAAGGGGAGCAACCCCTGGGATTGCAGCGATGGTGACAGTGGGGCGGATGAGGAGGACGAGGAGTAGTAGTGTGAGGAGGAGGTCGCGCCACGAGGAGGAGTAGGGGCCGGGGGAGTGGTACGCCGAGGAGGAGGGGGAGGAGGAGTAGGAGGTAGATTAAACGTACCTCTAGTCATGGTAGTTGACCACCTTAGCGTCGTGTCGTCCACCTTAGGCAAGTTGTACCGCACATCCGCAATTTTTGAGTTTTTTTTTTTCGTCGAAAATCCGTCTAATAAAAAAACGGCCGTATTTTTCAAAATACAACCGTATAAAACGAACCGAAAAAAACGACCGTATAATACGAAAACCGTATTCTTCCACCCTGGTATATCCACACACCCACACACGCCCCCACCTCAACGCTAGACATGAGCACTTTAAATCGCATCGCATCGCATCGCATCGCGATTAATCGCGATTTGCGATGGCGATGTATTTTTTTTTTTTTTAATTCATCGCGCGATGCGATGATTTATTTATCGCGCGATTTAATTTAAATCGCATTTAAATCGCAGCGGAAAATCGCGATTTAAACGCGATTTGCGATTTAAATTAAATCGCGCGCGATGTCGAAATACATCGCAGCGCGAAATCTCGCCAGCACATAGGGAAAATTTGCAAAGCCCTCCCCACACCATCCAGCTGGCAGCTGCCCTCCCCCCTTCCCCCCCCCCCCTCCCCCCCCTTTTGAAACCCATGCACCTATTTTTTTTTAAGCTACGAAAGTCGGGCCCTTACCACGGGGCTCGCATTTGTGTGAAACCCACTCTGAACGGTATTTTTAATCGTCAATGCCCGCACCATCACGTGTTCCAGTTTTCAAAAGTTTTTTTTTTTTTTTTTGAAAACGTTTAGAAATGCGATGCGATTTTATATCGCATCGCGCGATTTAATAAATCATCGCTTGCGATTTTTAAATACATCGCAGGCAAAACGCGATGTGCGATGTATTTTTTTCCAAAAAATAAATCGCGCGATGCGATTTAAAATCGCATCGCAAATTAAATCATCGCACCTGCATGCGATGCGATTTAAATCGCAATCGCATTTTGCCCATGTCTACTCAACGCTCAGGCGCAAACACAGAAGCACACATCCTTCACACACACCCCCCTCACACTCAGTCACACACTCACTCTTACCAGCTTGCCAATGGATCCCAGAGGTGGTACACCAGTGGAGGGGCCAGGGAGGGAGAGGAGGGAGGGCGAGCGGGAGAGCGGCGAGGGCATGGTGGTTGCGGCAGGGTGGCTGACAGGGGTGGCTGCAAGCGGCCTGCTGCTGCCTGCTGTGTTGCAGCTGAAGGAACGCACCGGCGCTGCTTCTTCCACTGCTGCTGCTGCTGCTGCTGCTGCTGCTGCTGCTGCATCAGCAGCACCGGCACTGGCATCAGCCACACCAGCAGTGGCACCAGCTGTGGCAGCAGCAGCAGCAGCAGCAGCGGCTGTGGGCGTATCTGGTGCAGGTATAACTGCTGCTGGTGCAGCAGCAGCAGCAGCAGCAGCAGGCGCAGCAGCGGTGGACGACACAGGTGCTGCTTCTGCATCCATTGTCGGCGAATGCACGGCAGCAGTTCCAGAGACAACCACAGATGCAGCAGGAGTTGGTGTTGCTCCCACCGCTGCTGCCTTGAGCGCCGGCCCTGATTCTGCATCCGCCTCGGCGGGACCTGCCATCGGCCCACGGCAGGCGGCTGCTGCAGCCCCTGCTGCTGGCGCTGGCATTGGAGTTGGCGTTTCTACCGCTGCACCCTTGCTGACTGCTGCAGCTGCTGTAGAAATCTCTGCTGCTGGCCCCCCGGAAGCAACCCAGCTCGAGGGTATCGGTGCTCTGGGAGGTAGGCTGGATCGGCGTGAGAGACGTTGAGTACTGGCAGTGGATGGCAGTCCCCCTGCAGCTGACGCTGCTCCTGGGAGTAAAGATAGCGATGGCGTTTCGGTGGACAGCACTGGAGTAAGCGCCTCCTCTTGTCGCTCCTCTCCACCTTCCCTTGCTCCCTTCTCACCTGCCTCCTCTCTCGCTTTATCCACTGCTTCCTCTCTCACATCACCTCCGTTCTCCCTACTTCTCCCCTCCCCATCTTCCCCCACCCCTGCCCTCGCTCCCCTCCATTCCGAGAAGCTACAGCTACCATGGTCTCTCTCCCATCGTGACGAAGACAAAACTGCACCCTGTGCAGTCTCTCTATCCACACTTCCACTGTCCACCCTGTCATCGTCCGCACGCCCACGCTCTACAGCATCACACCCTGCGCTCTCGTGGTCTGTAACCTGCTCAGGCATAGGCTGGGGCTCCGCATCTGCTCCCCCCCCACCCGTGCTCTGCCCCTCTGCGCCTTCCCCATGCGTGCCCCGCCCATGCGTGCCCCACCCATGCGTGCCATGCAGAGTCAGAGACAGGGCTTCCTCCTTCCCCTGCTGCCCTCCGCCTTCCTCCTCATCCCTGCCTGCTGTTCTTATCACTCCACCTGCTGCTGGCGCATCCTCCTCCCTCATCCCATCCTTCTCCAGTGTCTTCTCATCTACCTTCTCATCTGTCGGCTTCTCAAGTTCAACCCCTGCTCTCGCTCCACCCTCCTCCCTGTCTCCCTCCTTGACCTCCAGCAAAGACCCACCACTGGTGACACTGGCGGGCCGGGAGAAAACAGCCGGAATGAGCGAGCCCCATGCGCCTGACAGGGCGCTGCTGAGCCCTGCTGCCATACTTGTTCTTGCTGCTGCAGCTGCTGCTGCTGCTGCTGGCGCAGCTGGTGGTGGTGCTGCTGCTGCCGGCAGCGCTACAGCTGGTGCTACAGCTGGTGCTGTGGCTCCTGCTGGTACTGCTTCAGCTGCAACTGCTGCTGCTGGTAACACCGTTACAATGGCTGCATACGGCGCTGCTACACTTGCAGCTGGTAACACAGCAGAAACGGCTACCGTTGGTAAAAGTGTTGGTATGGCTGCTGGTGAAGCAGTTGGCAAGGCTGGTGGCAAGGCAGCAGGGAATGAGGCCCAGACAGGGAGGTGGCCGACAGACAGAGCACGGGGCACCACTGCTGCTGCTGCCATTCCCACTGCCCAGTCAGCAACTGCTGCTGCATCTGCTGCTGACTCAGCAACCGCCACGTCAGCTGCCACATCAGCTGCTACATCAGCCATCGCATCAGCACCAACCAGCGCAGGAAAACCCGTCGCCTCCGTGGTTGCAGCAGCAGCAGCGACAGCAGTTGCAGCAGCAATTGCAGGCGAGGCAGCAGCACCAGCAGCAACAACTGCTGCTGCAGCAGTGCCTTCTGACTCACATGCATCCGGTGCAGTCATTTTGCTCCTCCTCGCCTCTTCTTCCTCTCTCTCAGCACCACCCCCAGTACCACCCCCAGCAACATCCTCAGCACCATCCCCAGCATTTACATCTGCTGCTGGTCCACTTGTTGTAACAGCCCCATCACTGCAACCGCACTCAACTCCCCCTTCCATCCCCCTGTCCTCCACTCCCTCCTGTCCCATTTCCTCCGCCCCTCTCTTCCCCTCTTTTCCCCCCCCACCCTCAGCCAACACATTCCCAAACCCACTATTCGCATCTTCCTGCTCTTTCTCCCTTCCACTTTTCCCCTCCTCCTTAGCCTCCTCCGTCTCTGAAGTTTTCAGAACCTGCAAATTCGACCCTTCTCTCCCTGTTTCCCGTAACTCCGCTCCCCCACCCTCTGCTTCCCGAACCTCCGATCCCCCATTCTCTGCTTCCCGAACCCCCACTCCCCCACCCTCTGTTTCCCGAACCTCTGCCTCCCAGGCCTTCTTCCGCCGAGCCTCTGCAGTGCGGGCAGCGAGGTCTAGGCTACCGCCAAACAGCCCCAGGGAGTCGTCCTGGCCAAGCAAATCAAGTGATCCCCCCTCAAGTGACCCCCCCTCAGGTGAACCGCCCTCCACCTGCGGCTGCTGCTGCTGCTGTGGCAGCTGTTGAGAGCTGACTTTTGGTGGCGAACCATTGACTGACACCTGTCCTTTAGCAAGTTTACTGCTTTCCCTGCCTCCCAAACCAGCTTCTACACCTGCTTCCGCTGCTGCCGCGTCAGATGATGTTTCTGCTGCTGCTTCAGACAGTGCTGCTGCTGCTCCTGCTGGGGCTTCGAATCCTGTTGCAGGTGCTGCTGTGGCTGCTGCTCTTGGTGTGGCTGGCTGCTTCAGCAGCTGCTGCTGTGGCAATTGCTGCTGTAATGCCAGCTGCTGCTGCTGCAGTTGCTGCAGTGGCGGCGGCTGTTGAATCTCTGCAGCCAATCGGAGCAGGCGCTCAGTCCACTCAGCCGATTGGACAGTCAGGTCTCGCCGCACTCGGTTCAGCTGCAAGATGTCCGTCACGGGCTGCCCGGCGGGCACTTCAAAATTCGGTGCTGCCTGCTGGAGCTTCTTCTGTTGAGCGGGGATTGGAGGGAAGGAAGAGGGGCAGAGAAAGCAAGAAACAACAAGAAGCAGGCCAGAAGCCATTGGGGCATTGCTGTGAACAAGCAAGGCATGTTGAGGTTTGTCAGGGTTTTGGGTTTAAGGATCAGTTCAGACCCTACTCGGTTTGTAGTACCAGTAGCAGCAACAGTCAGTCAGTGAGTCAGTGAGTCAGTGAGTGAGTGAGTGAGTGAGTGTGTCTCAGTGAGTGAGTGAGTGAGTGAGTGTGTCTCAGTGAGTGAGTGAGTGAGTGAGTGAGTGAGTCAGTGAGTCAGTGAGTCGGTCAGTCAGTGAGTCAGCCAGTCAGTGAGTGAGTCAGTCAGTGAGTGAGTGAGTCAGTCAGTGAGTCAGTGAGTCAGTCAGTCAGTGAGTCAGTCAGTGAGTCAGTCAGTGAGTCAGTGAGTCAGTCAGTGAGTCAGTCAGTGAGTCAGTCAGTGAGCCAGTGAGTCAGTGAGTGAGTCAGTGAGTGAGTCAGTCAGCGAGTGAGTCAGTGAGTGAGTGAGTCAGTGAGTGAGTGAGTCAGTGAGTGAGTGAGTGAGTGAGTGAGTGAGTGAGTGAGTCAGTGAGTGAGAGTCAGTGAGTGCGTGAGTCAGTGAGTGCGTGAGTCAGTGAGTGAGTGAGTCAGTGAGTGAGTGAGTCAGTGAGTGAGTGAGTGAGTGAGTCAGTGAGTGAATGAGTGAGTGAGTCAGTGAGTGAGTGAGTCAGTGAGTCAGTGAGTGAGTGAGTGAGTGAGTCAGTGAGTGAGTGAGTCAGTGAGTGAGTGAGTCAGGGAGTGAGTGAGTCAGTGAGTGAGTGAGCCAGTGAGTGAGTGAGCCAGTGAGTGAGTGAGTCAGTGAGTGAGTGAGTCAGTGAGTGAGTGAGTGAGTGAGTCAGTGAGTGAGTGAGTCAGTGAGTGAGTGAGTCAGTCAGTGAGTGAGTGAGTCAGTGAGTGAGTCAGTGAGTGAGGGAGTGAGTCAGTGAGTGAGTCAGTGAGTGAGTGAGTCAGTGAGTGAGTGAGTCAGTGAGTGAGTGAGTCAGTGAGTGAGTGAGTCAGTGAGTGAGTGAGTGAGTCAGTGAGTGAGTGAGTGTGTGCGTGGGTGGGTGGGTGGGTGGGTGAGTGGGTGGGTGAGTGAGTGGGTTGCGTGGGTGGGTGGGTGGGTGAGTGGGTGAGTGGGTGAGTGGATGAGTGGGTGAGTCGGAGAGTCGGTGAGTGGGTGAGTGGGTGAGTGGGTGAGTGGGTGAGTGGGTCGGTCGGTCGGTCGGTCGGTCGGTCGGTTGGTCGGTCGGTCGGTCGGTCGGTGGGTGGGTGGGTGGGTGGGTCGGTCGGTGAGTCGGTCGGTCGGTCAGTCGGTCGGTCCGTCGGTCGGTCCGTCGGTCGGTCGGTCGGTCGGTCGGTCGGTCGGTCGGTCGGTCGGTCGGTCGGTCGGTCGGTCGGTCGGTCGGTCGGTCGGTCGGTCAGTCGGTCGGTCGGTCGATCGGTCGGTCGGTCGGTCGGTCAGTCCGTCAGTCAGTCAGTCCGTCAGTCAGTCAGTCCGCGGGTTTGCGCAACCACTACTCCCCGCAGGCCGCGGACAAGGGCTTGCGCAACCACTACTCCCCGCAGGCCGCGGGTTTTCAAGAGAGGTAAGCCATGCCGCGGAGACTCTCGTCCTGATGCGTGCTTTCGCCATAGGCATCTTTCACAGTCCTAATGATGCCTTCGCTTCCACACTGCTTCCGCCCCTCCCTTCCACAACCCTCAAAAGCCCCAGGGCCCGGCAGTAAGGTACGCGGATGCAGCATCTTCAGATACAATGGTCTGGATGGGAAGGTGTTGGCGTATCCCGCCAAAGACACCAACTTGACTTATCACAGAAAGGCCCCAAGACTGCCCTGGGTGAGATGGACAAAAACAGATGTGTCCGGCTGTGGGCAGCCAACAGATGTGACTGACCACATCTGTTTTTGTCCATCTCACCCAGGGCAGTCTTGGGGCCTTTCTGTGATCAGTCAAGTTGGTGTCTTTGGCGCGATACGCCAACACCTTCCCATCCAGACCATTGTATCTGAAGATGCTGCATCCGCGTACCTTACTGCCGGGCCCTGTGGCTTTTGAGGGTTGTGGGAGGGAGGGGCGGAAGCAGCGTGGAAGCGAAGGCATCATTAGGACTGTGAAAGATGCCTACGGCAAAAGCACGCTTCGGACGAGACTCTCCATGGCATGGCTTACCTCTCTTGAAAACCCGCGGCCTGCGGGGAGTAGTGGTTGCGCAAGCCCTTGCCCCACGAGCTTTGAGGCGCCTCAAAAGTCCCTCCCATGTGCCCCACGAGCTTTGAGGCGCCTCAAAAGTCCATCCATGTGCCCCACGAGCTTTGAGGCGCCTCAAAAGTCCGTCCATGTGCCCCACGAGCTTTGAGGTGCCTCAAAAGTCCCTCCATGTGCCCCACGAGCTTTGAGGCGCCTCAAAAGTCCATCCATGTGCCCCACGAGCTTAGAGGCGCCTCAAAATTCCATCCATGTGCCCCACGAGCTTTGAGGCGCCTCAAAAGTCCATCCATGTGCCCCACGAGCACACACATCTCACCTTACCCCTCGCACCGCCACCTGCACGCACTCACACCCAACCCAATGCTTCGTCATCCCTCTGCAGAGCCGCCCAGGCCAGGCTGTGAGATGCGTTTGAGGATTCTGAAAAACCTATCACACTCTCAAGGCCACGTGCATGCACTCACATCCAAGGCTTCTCAATCTTTCTGCAGAGTCACCCGAGCCAGGCTGTGATAGGTTGTTAAGAATTCCTTAAAAACCCATCACCTCACACTCTCAACGCCACCTGCACTCACATCCAACCCAAGGCTTCTCCATCCCTCTGCAGATTCGCCCGAGCCAGGCCTCCGGGAAGCGGCTGGCAGACAGCCATCCGCCCTGGCCCATTTATACCGACACTCGCTCTCTCCCACTACCAGCGCAGTGCCTGCACTCACATCCAGCGCCTGCTTGTCCCCCTGTAAGGTTGCCTCTAACAGCGCCAGGCTGGCGCGTGCCTCGGGGAAGCGGCTGGCGGACAGCGGCCCGCCCTGTGCCAGGCAGGCTGCGAGGGCGTCGAGGGCGTTCAAGATGTCCATGAAGACCCGCTCCGCCGCCTCCGCGACCTGCAACACGTGGGAGTAACGGAGAGGGCGGGAGAGGGAGAGGAGGAGAGATAGGGGGGTTGAAGTGCTGCACAACCTTCATGCGGCTGCGAGGGCGTCGAGGGCGCTCATGATGTGCATGAAGACCCGCTCCGCTGCCTCCGCTGTCTGGTAGGGTGGGAAGAGGGGAGGGGGAGGGAGGGGGAGGAGAAGAGGTGGGTTGAAGCGCCTCACAACCTGCTTGGGACTGCGAGGGCGTTGATGATGTCCATGAAGACACGCTCCGCTATGCCGGCGACGTGGGAGGGTGTATGGGTGGGATACGGTACGGAGCAAGGGTGGGAAGGGAGAGAGGAGTGTTGAGGTGTTTTGAGACATCTCAAAACTGAGGTGGCACACAACCCTCCTTGCGCCTGCTGAGCTACCAAGCATTCAGGCCGGCGTTCACGTTGGCTCTTGATGCGCATGATGCAGTTGACTCAGCAGTCAATCAAGTCAACCGCAGCAGCGCAACTCACATCGTTCAAGTCCTCCAGGAGCCACTGCTGCTGGTGCTGGTGGTGGCTGAACCCGAGGCGCAAAGGACAGTGAGAGACATACATGTGAGTCAACCTAAGCCAACTGAGTCAACGGAGCCAACTGAGTCAACGGATCCAACTCAGTCAACAGGGCCAACTGAGACAACGGGAGTCAACTGAGACATACAAGGTAACAGGTGAATTGACCGAGTCAACGGAGTCAACTGAGTCAACGCAGTCAACTGCACAACTCACATCGTTGAACTCCTCCAGCAGCCACTGCTGCTGGTGGCGGTTGTTGAACCCAAGACGCAGAGGGGGCAGGCAGACGGAGTAGAGGTGCATGGGCGAGTAGGCGAAGCATGCTATCATCTCGCCACTCCTGCTGGGGAAGGGGGGAGGGGAGGGGTATTGGGGGAACAGGGGAGGTGATGATTCCTGGTGCGAGGCACCAAGGGTCTGCTCAACTCCAGACGCAGAGGGGGCGGGTTTTCTTGGCGCTTCAAAACCCGAGGCGCAGAGGGGGCAGTTCTTTTAGGCGCCTCAACAACGGAGGCGCAGAGGGGGCAGACAAACGGAGCAGGGAGCTGCATGGGCGAATAGGCGAAGCATGGTATCATCCCGTCAATCCAGCTTGCAGGGAGTAGCGAGAGGTATGTTGGGCGAATAGGGAGAGCGAGTGATTCAGGTACGAGGGGATGGCTGAAATCAAGGTGCGGGGAGAGCAGACAGACAGAGCAGAGCGCTGCATGGGCGACTAGGCTAGGCATGCTATCATCCCGCCACTCCTGCTTGGGGGAGGATTGCTTGCAGGTGCCAGGAGGAATACGGGGACTGACCAGCATGTGACGCTGCGACACACCTGCAGAAGCACAGGCAGTCGCAGTGCAGAGAGTGCCCGCCGCAGGCAGCGAGGCACCCCACCATGACGTGGTTGGTGAAGGACAGCTCCAGGAACTAGCTTCCTGTGTGATACAGCTCTCTCCCACCTATAACACCCCCCCCCACACACACACAGAGCACCCGTACTCACCTGTAGAAGCGCAGGCAGTCGCGGTGCAGCGAGTGGCCGCAGGCAGCCAGGCGGCCCACCACGACGTGGTTGGTAAAGGAAAGCTCCAGGAACTTGCCCAGCGACAGCTTGCACGCCGCCTCCGACATGAGCACTCGCCGCGTGGCTGGTGCCACTCCGTCCACCGGGCGGCACTGCCTGCACTTGAGGCATGGGGAGGCAGGGCAAAGGAAAAGATGAGACAGAAAGCATGCACTTGCCTGCAGTGGTGACACATCAGCATGCACATGCCTGCAGCGACACCACGTCAGCAGCATGCACTTGCCTGCAGCGACACCACGTCAGCATGCACTTGCCTGCAGCGGTGCCACGTCAGCATGCACTTGCCTGCAGCGGTGCCACATCCAGATGCATCGGGACACAGCAGGAGCGCAAGAACCCGCCACAGCAGCATATCCACCAGAGCCAGAACCGCCAGAGTCCTGACCGCCACACCCCGTGTCCGCATCCCCCACTGCTGGATTCAAACCCCCTCCCCCACCATACCCCCCTCCTCCCCCTCCGTAAGCTCCTCTCCCCCCTCCCATTCCCCCTCCCCCTCCCCCCCCTCCTGCCCCTGGCAGGAGGTGCGTGGGCGGGAGGATGTCGTCAGCCTTGCGAACGGAGATGGTGAGCGAGCCCTCCTTGTGGGAATAGACGCGCACGTGGTCCTGCGACGGCATGCCACACTTGCAGCGCTGGGAGGGGTGGGAGGATGGGGGGGTGGGGGGGGAGGGAAGTAGGGAGGAGAGGAAGCATGGAGATGGTGAGCGAGCCCTCCTTGTGGGAGTACATGCGCACGTGGTCTTGCGAGGGCATGCGGCACTTGCAGCGCTGGGAGGGGGGATAGGGAGGAAGGGTGACTGGCGGCAGGGGAACAGGGGGGAAGCACGTGCGCCGGCCTTGTGCACCGAGATGTTGAGTGAGCCCTCCTTTTGCGAGTACAGCGCTGGGAGGGGGAGAGGGGGGGAAGTAGGGAGGAGAGGAATCACAGAGATGGTGAGAGAGCCATCCTTGTCGGAATAAACGCACATGTGGTCCTGCAACTGCATGCCGCACTTGCAGCGCTGGGAGGGAAACCCGAAAGGGTGGAGGGAACAGGGGGGGTGGGCAGGAGGGGAGAGGGACAGGAAGGAGGAGAGAGAATGGAGGGGGGTATTGGAGAAGGGAGAGGGAACAGGAGATGAAGATACCTCATTGTGGGATTGTAAAAAAAGCCCAGAGACTATTTTTGAGGCGCCTAAAATATTTTGAGGCGCCTCAAAAACAGGAGATTGAGATGCCTCATAGTGGGATCGTCACAAGGTCCAGAGGCGGCTGGCAGCCCTTGCAGCACTCTCCCACCCACACAACCACACACTACCCTTAAGAACCCTCTCACTTACCCAGAGGGGGTTGAGGACGAACTGCATGAGGAAGTGACCCAGCACAACAGCAACTCAGACGCCTCACACTGCACCTTGCACGAAGCCAGAGAGGGAAAATTCACCCAGAGCGGGTTAAGCACGAACTGCGTCAGGAAGTGCCCCAGGGGCAGCATGTCCCTGTCGCCATAGGACTGGATCCTCATCAGCTCCAGCGCCTCACACAGCAGCTTGCTTGCGGCACGCACAGGGGGAGTTGGAAAGGCTCCTAGAAACTCACCCAGAGCGGGTTGAGCACGAATTGAGTGAGGAAGTGCCCCAGCGGCATGTCCCTGTCCCCATAGTACTTGATCCTCATCAGCTCCGGCGCCTCACACAGCAGCTTGCGCGACACGCAGCGGCTGGATGCCCACACCAGGATGGACTGGTGCTCCGAGGGGGACACGGGTGCCAGGGGGGTCAGGGAGGGGGGAATGGCCAGGGGCTGAGGAGACGGGTCTACTGCTGCTGCTGCTGCTGCAGCTTGTGGGAGTGGTGCACCAGGCCCTGCTTCTGTGGGTGGGGACACGTCCGCCATGGAACCCACCTTGCACTGTGCACCGGTCGTTGCGGCGGCAGCGATAGCAGCAGCAGTCGCAGCAGCAGTCGCAGCAGCAGTGGAGACGGCACTACCAGAAGCACCAGCAGAAGTACATGGGTCCACAGAGTCTGATCCTTCTAGCAGAATCGCAATGCCAACCCCTCCCTGCTGCCGCTGCTGCGGCTGCGGCTGCGGCTGCTGTGGTAGGAGCGGCTGGAGAAACTGCTGTGATTGCATCGTCTGCTGCCTTTGCTCCGTCTGCTGCTGCTGCTGCCCTTGAGCTAATGCTGGTGGACTCCCCTCAGCATTTGGATCCTCTGCACCTGCTGCTGCCGCTGCTGAGCAAGATTCACTCTCTAACAACCCGCCTTGTGCTGCCACGTTTGCTCCACTCTGATCTTCCCCGCCCACACTAGCGTCAACAGCACTCCTGTTAACATCACCCGCTGCTGCACCTCCTGCCGCCTCTCCTGTGCTTTGACCTGATCTTCCTTCTCCTCCTGTTTCCCCAGTCCCTGCCTCCTCCTCTTTTCGCCCCAGCTCTTCACAGGCCCCTGCACCCTCCTTCACACTCACCCCACTCTCTCTCAGGCCCTCCCCACTCTCCCTCACACCCTCTCTCACAGCAGAGACCCCACTGGCCCACAGGGATGCTGACAGCTGTGCAATGCGACGGGGGGACGGCCTGTTGCTGCCAGCGCTGCTGCTACTAACGGGTAAAGATGTGACTATAGCAGAGGGGGGAGCAGGGGTGATACTACCAGCAGATGCAGCAGAGGGGTCGATGGCAGCAGATTCATCCGTGGAAGCCACGTCAGCAGCCATGACGTCAGCAAGCAGATGGGGCTGCACTGCCGGAGCATCACCAGCCAATGGCCGAGCGCCAGCTGGCAGATTCGATCTGACCACAGCGCCTGAAACCTCTGCCTGCCTATCTTGCCCCACACCGTTACCCTCCCAATCTCCAGCCTCCCCTGACCCTCCACCAATCTTTCCTCCTCTACTATTTTCACAGTCGCCTCGATCTCCTTCACCCCCACCCAAACCCGTTTGGCTCATGTTCATGTGAGCACCGGCATTAGAAGGTGGATGGGGGTCTTCTAAAGGCCTGGTTGGTGCTACCGTGGCGGCCACACTACCACCATCTCCACCACCACTGCCACCACAATCAGCAGCAGCAGAGGGGTCAATAACGGTAGGAGGGGGAGCAGCAGTGGGAGTGGAGGTACTAGGAGGAGCAGCAGCAGGGGGAGGAGGCGAAGCAGCACATAGAGGAGGGAAGGGGTCGATGCCGGGGGGCAGGGCGCCCTCGTCGGCAAGGAAGGAGGTCTCAAGGGCGAGGTGGTACGAGGCAAACACCGCAAAGTGCATCACCCGCTTCACGCGCTTCAGCTCCAATGTTGGTGCGCCCATCAGCAGCACCTGGAAGGGGGAACCCAGGGGGGGTGGGGGCAGGGGAGTGGGCAGGAAGGGGGCGGGGAGGGCCGGGGGGGTGGGGGTGGGACTGACCTCAAGGTGCCTCACAGTGCTCCACCTGCTTCACTAGCTGCACCTGCTTCACTAGCTGCACCTGCTTCACTAGCTGCACCTCTGCTGTTGGAAAACGACTACAATGGCTAGCGAGAATGAGAATGACGGTAAGGAAGAAGCAGATTCTGAGCCAGCTCGAACTGATGGCAACGGAGCCAATGATGGCACCGTGCAGCAGAGAGATAGGAGTCTAATTTTGAGGCGCCTCAAAACCGTGCAGCAGAGAGAGGCATGGGGGGGGGCAGGGCAGCCTTCATGCTGTAGCCTGTAGGAGATCTTTGAGAGATTTCAAAACCCACCTTTGACTCCAAATGATGGAAACGAAGCACGCACCGTGCAGCCAAGAGGAATTGGGCAGCCTTCAAGAAACAGCAGGGTCTTCACATTCTTGCGACCACCCAAAGCAGCAGCGGCACTGCCAGCAGCACCACCCGTACCGCTGCCACCAGCAGTACCACCATTGAAACCAGCAGCACTAGACACTGTACCCCTCCCCCTGCCCGCTCTCGCACCTCCTCCCCCCCCTCCCTCCGCCCCCACCCCTCCACCACCCCCGACCGCATCCCACTCCTCCACAAACTTCTTAGTCCAGAACCGCTGGCACTGCCCGAGCCTGTCCAGCGTCTCAGCGGACTGGGCCACCTTGGCCCCGGTGCAGCGCGCTATCCTCTCCAACAAGGACCGCTTCACGTTGAACACGAGCGACATGCGGTGCTCCACCATCCACTGCTGCGCGAAGCCTGACACCGTGCCCTCCACCAGCAGCACACTGCCGCCCAGCTGCCCCCCTGCACTGCCGCCCGGCTGCCCCCCAGTGGCACTGGCAGTAGAAGCAGCAGAGGCCGCTGCGGAGTTTGGG
>BQMB01000230.1:65000-110123 GCA_027943415.1 Closterium sp. NIES-67
AGGTACCGCATGCATGAGGAGGTGGAATGGGCATGAGGATGTGGAATGGGCATGAGGATGTCGAACGGGCATGAGGATGTGGAAGCGGCATGAGGATGTGGAATGGGCATGAGGATGTGGAATGGGCATGAGGATGTGGAATGGGCATGAGGATGTGGAATGGGCATGAGGAGGTGGAATGGGCATGAGGAGGTGGAATGGGCATGAGGATGTGGAATGGGCATGAGGATGTGGAAGCGGCATGAGGATGTGGAATGGGCATGAGGATGTGGAATGGGCATGAGGATATTGAATGGGCATGAGGATGTGGAATGGGCATGAGGAGGTGGAATGGGCATGAGGATGTGGAATGGGCATGAGGATGTGGAATGGGCATGAGGATGTGGAATGGGCATGAGGATGTGGAATGGGCGTGAGGAGGTGGAATGGGTATGAGGAGGTGGAGGGGGCAAAGAGGAAACGGACACAGCAACAAAGTAGCAGTATTCCAACCTGTACATCTTCAACGGTAAATGGCCCAACTCAGACAGCGTCCCAGCAGCACCACCACCACCACCTCCTCCACCCCCCTCTCCCATCCCCTCCGCCAACCCAACGCTCCTTTGCCGTCTCCCCAGCAGCACCCCGCCTTCGCCCCACCGCCCGCCCCTGCTTTCCACCCCCCACCCCTCCCCCGCTGAAACGCTCTTCAGCGCGCCCAGCCCCGGCCCAAGCACCCCCCCTCCTCCTCCTCCACCCCGTTCCCTCCCTCCTCCCAGTCCTCTCCTCTCCGCCCCTCCCGGCTCCCACATGTCTCCTACTCCTCCTCCCACCCTTCCCCTTCCCCCCCTCCCCTCTCCCCCTTCTCCTCTCCCCTCTCGCCCTCCTCGTCCCCCCTCTCCCACCTCCGCCGCTCCCCATAACGCCGAGCCTGCACCCCTAGGCAGGGAGTCCTTCCGAGGCAAGCTGAGAGCCTCGGCGTAGCACTGGTCGCACACCCGAACCTTCTCAGTAGCAGCCTCCTGAGCACCACCAGCACCAGCACCAGCACCAGCACCACCAGCAGCACCACCAGCAGCACCACCAGCAGCACCAGCAGCAGCAGCAGCTGCTGCCGAGGGTCTGGGCTGATCCCGGCGCAGGAAGGGCATGGGGATGGAGCGCTGGGTGCAGCGGCCGCAGAAGACCCGCCCGCAGCGGCGGCAGTGGTGGCGGCGGTTGAGGATGGTGAACTGCGCGTCGCATGCATAGCAGTGCAACGCGTGGCTGTCCTTCATCCACAGGTCGCGAGACAGCACGTCCGACTTGCTCCTATCTCCCTTTGCTTCTCCTCCTATCCTGCTGTCTAGAAACCCCGCTCCTTCTCTCCCTGCTCTTCTTACTCCTCCTCCTCCTCCTCCTCCTCCTTTTCCTCCTACTCCTACCCCTCCCATGCCTCCTGTCCCCACAACTGCGTTTCTTACTGTGCATGCGCCACTAACAACACCGGTTCCACCATCAAACCCTCTGGTAACATGGTTACCACTTCCACCCCCACCACCACCACCAACACCATCACCCAAAGCCGTCCTCACTGCTCCTCTCCCCGTCACTCCCTCCCCACCCGCTCCAGAATGCCCTAAACCTCCTCCGATTCCATCTCCACCATACCCACCGACCCCAGATCCACCTCCCCCCGATTCCCTACTCCCGACAGGCAATCCGGCACGAGCTGCGCCGGAAAACCCGCCGCGATTCGCGGGAGCGGCGGCATGGCCGTGAGAAGAGGAGGCGGTGGAGGACGAGGAGGAGCTAGCGGGAATCGCGGCGCCTGATGCGCTCAGATGACTGCCGCTAGTAGCGTCGCCGGCGTGTGCTAGCGGGAGGTAAGGACCGAAGGAGAGGAGAGACGAGGAGGAAGCGGAAGGAAATCCCGAGGCGGAAGCAGCAGAGGCTCGGGGGCTCGTAGCAGCCGACGCACCTGGAGCATCGGGAAGTGCAGGCTTTGGAGGCTCGGACGTTTGCCGTTTGGGTAAAAAGAGGCTGAAACCGAAATCCATGGTTTCGTGAGAGGAGGAACTGAGCCGGAGCTGTCGCGGCGGCAGGGAAGGCAAGCTCGTTAGCAGTCGTTAGCAGTCGTTAACAGTCGTGAGCAGTCGTTAGCTGTCGTTAGCAGTTATCGACAAGGTGTTGACGGTGATCAGGCTCAGAGCGGTAGTGACTATTCGAGAGGTGACAAAACCGGACGTCTCTTGTCAGTGATGGCCGAGCGCGAATCCCAGCCGTTCAACACACCTCATCTTCTTATCCTAAGGGAGCGCATCCCAGCTCACTAGTGAGAGACTTAGAAAAACGGAAGGTCACGTCATTCGCTTCGTACGGAACGAATCACGCTTTGTATGGTCAGCAGCAGCCTGTCTGTTACGGAACGAATCACGCAAATCCTCTCAATTCGAGCGAGATGCGGAAGAGAGACTAAATGGAACAGAACGTAAAGCGTGTTCTACACGAAGCGCGCCGTGACTGAGAATACACGATCACGGGAGCACGCGTGGCGCCGCAACTCACGGCGGGTCAGCGGCACCTCTGCCAATGAGTATGGGACACCTAGGATGCCCGTGGTTCGTTGGGGGAGGTACACTAGTTAGCACCACACCACACTGACAGCATGGATGGTGGTGAATGTGCTTGCTGCTGGCAATGCCAAGCAAGGGGATCTACCATATGGATGAGCGATGATGTGAGGGCGTGTCCAGCGCGTACGTTAGATTGCGGTTGGGCGAGGTGTCTCACGGGTCAGAATGATCGATTGCAAATATAAAACGGTTGGGTAGGGTTTTGACAAAAAAGCGTACGCGCTGGACACGCCCTGAGGGAGAGGTGTCGTTTTTCAAATTACTTGCGCCAAGGTATTGTTTGCTGAGTTGCGGTTCAATACGGTAGAGTAGTGAACCATTTTATAGCATGAAGGACCTTACTGAACCGTACTGAACGAACTGATCCCCTGACCTGAGCTTCGTCAGAGGCTGGGAGGATAGGCACGGCAGCGAGTCAAGCAGGAACCTCATGAAATTGCCACGCACAGGATGGCCACCCAGCAACAAAATGCCCTCAAAAGTGGCATCTCGTGTATATGTATAGACATTTCCAAGCGCGTACACTTATATCTTAAAACGTACTCCAGCCGTTAAGTATGAAACAATTTGCACCACATGTGCATCACACAGCCCTACAGCGCTCTTCTCTAATCATCTCCTGCACTCTATCCACCAGCACTTCATATGCCCTAGCCACCTCTATCCTTGCCCCAGACATCCTATGATAGATCCTATCATAAGCCCTTCCCTTATCCTCCCACCCCTTCCGGTAAAAAATTATGTTCTTCCCACCCCAATAACTCGACAGCACAGAACCACCCCCCTGTACACTGACAAAGCAAGAGCTTCTAGCCATCATTCTAAACTGAACCTCGTTGAAACCTAGGTTTGGCCAAGCCTCATGAATCTGCTGCATGGTTTGGAACCGAGCCTCCGTACCAAACTCCTCAGCCAGCCTAGGATGATCCTCAAAGTCGAACATGTCTCCTTGCTCCGGATCCACTCTGATAGATCTCCCGGGCCGGTTATACACCACAAAATACCCGTTATTGAGAAACTCGTGAATGATTGTAAGGAGTGTAGACATGTCGATGAAATTGACGGGGGGTCCACCCCATTCTATCTCAACCTTGTTGCTTATAATCACCAGCGGCGACCCTATAGGCACATCCAGCCACACCCGTCCAAGCTCCCGAGTCCGCTGCACTATAGGAGGGGGGTGCCAATACTCCGGAATGTCACTAAAATGAAGGCCCTCGGTAAAACCATACTGTTTAATCACGTAATTAAAATTGTTGGAGCGCTTGCAATGGGGATCAGTGTAATGGGCTGGGCTGAAGTAGTAGAGGAGGGAGAGGGAGGAGCCACAGGACTTGGTCGATCTGAGTGTGCCGTTTAGAAAATGCCAGTAGGCGTGGGGAAGGACTGCGATCAGCTCGTACCCGAATTCTCCCTTAAAGGAGATGTCTATAGCGGGGACGGAGCCGTCAGGTGGTGGGGGAAGTGATGGGTTGACAGAGGAATCGCAGGGGCAGACCCATGGATGGGGGACGTCTGAATTGTGAAATGGCAATGGGGCAGCAGCGGGAGAGGAGGGGGCAGGGTGGGGGTTTGGGGGGGGGGGGGGGGGGGGGGGGGGGTGGGGTCGTGGGGGGGGAAGAGGAGGGAGAAAGAGGGGAGGGGGAGGGGGGAGGCGGGAGGGGGAAGATTATCTATGAGTGCTTGGATGCTTGGATGCTTGGATGGTTGGGTGGATGAACGGATTGCGAGCGCCGGGAGTGTAAAAAGAACTCCAGATGTGATTCCGAATCACGGTCCGTACCAGATGCGGAAGAGCCGGCCGCGAGAGCGAGGGAGAGGGAGAGGAAAAGGAGGCCGACTAGGTCACAAATTGAGCAGATCTCTGAAATGCGGCGCATGACGGCCGACGAGCGAGGCTGTGAAAGGGAGAACGCGCGTGGTGATACTACCAAGGGACCTTCGGCCGGCGAACATCACTTGAGTCGACTCAGAATGACTCCATTGCGAGACAAACTATTCAGTCGACTCGAAAGACAGCCGACGACGGACACTGGCCGACGAGAGACGCGAAAGGGAGAGAGCGTGGTGGTAGAAACGGTGTGACCGATCGATGGTAGAGCGCAGCTCTAGCTCGGGACGTGCTCGAAATACTTTATTGCTGAGTCGACTAAAAAATCACCTTCGATCTGTCGTAGGGCTCTAGCTCGTGATGCACACCTTGACACTTGACTAGGCAGTGGTACTGAATTGATTTGAGTAGGGAGACAGACTTCTAGAGCGCACACGAGCTCTAGCTTGAGGCGTAGCGCTAGTGATAGCGAGAGAAGTGGTGTTGGTGAAAGCAGACGTATGAAAGCAATCATGAGCTGTAGCTCGATTTGTAATCCCATGAAAGCGCAGTGCTGCTGAAGACTGCTTGATGTTGGAGTGGTTGGCGTGGGATGGGAATGCACGAATGGACGGGAGGCGTGGAACAAACTTGGACGTGTAGAAGACCTTGGCGGAAAAAACACTGGCAAATGGGAAACCACTGCCCTCGGCTCAGAAGCTCGTAACATAAAACGGGAGGGAAGGGAACGTGATCTGGCAGCCCATGACGACCCAGGGAAGGGAGGTTTTGGAAGGACGGTGGGGGGGGGGGGATTGGAGAGACGAAGAGGGAGGTTGGAGCCAGTCAAGTGCATTCCGCAAAAAGTCAGCACGAAGCAAGGCTGCATCGACCGTTGACCGTTCCACACCATGGCTGATGAATTCATGTGCATTCGGGACTTTTTTTGCGTTCGGGCAGTGCACCTCCACCAAAGATGCTCTAGTTGATACAGTTCGCTATACGGCATGCTTATCTAGAATGTTGTGTGAACCAAAACGTAACAAGGCTCGACACCCAAGCGTCGGAAGGGTTGCGTAGTCTATAGATTTCCAATGTGTAGAATCTTAAGAATAATACAGTTAGTATGACGTTTAAATTTACATTTCATATTAAAGTTCATAATTGTATAAGTTAAGAGGAATAAATGATTTGATTGGGAATCAAATTATCTCGTAATAATATTATAAATAATTATAATTTAATAATGACATTTAAATAATGATATTTAAATAATGATATATATGATACTACAAAGAGTATATATGATTCTTTATAGTCTGGATGGGAGAAAATGTACAAATGTAATTTATATCGTATTACAATGAGCGCGTTGAGCACAATACAGGCTTTTCACATTTGTCTAGGTCACATCAAGGGTTTATTAATATAAATATACACATATAGTGATATAATATAGATATTAATCTTATGATATTCACATACTGGTTTTCGCATAATGATGATTTTGACGTATATATTATATTGACATGAATATACTTATATAATGATTAAATTAATTTAAGTATACACATGTAATGATATCATGCTTATATTCATATAATGATTTTGACATTCTTCTGTAGCCTCATCATTATAGCATTAGGCTGTAACACGCTGGATTTGGCATCCAAACACGTGACGAAGCCGAAACTACGCAAGAAACCTGCTTGTTCCTGTTGAATGAATTATTGACGAAACATTCTGAAGCCTAATCATTACGGGGTGAGGTACCTCAAGTATCGCATGTGGTGTCACAAGCTTGTACCAGCTTGAAGTCGAAACCGGCAACTACAGTACCTGAGAAACCTGACTACAGTACCTCGTGTTCTGTACAGTACAAACAACAAAACGCGCATCGAGATGGGGTTTACGTTTCTTGCTTCGTCGTTCCTGTGCGTTTCTCCCTTCCTCCTCCCAAAGCGTTTTTTTGTTTCCTGCTCCTCGTGCGTTTCTCGTTCAGACATTCATTCATCTCAGCTAGCTTTTCAGCTTTCCTCACATTCCTTCTCACAAGCCTTCCGGACTTTCAAGTTTTCATCAGCTTATTTACCTGGTAAGTGTAGAACCGCTAGGCGCGTTTCCTTAGAGCTGGCGCTGGCGCTGGCGCTGGCTCTAGCGCTAAGCATTTGGCGCTGGTGCTGGCGCTGGTCGCACTGGCGCTGACGATTTGGCGCCGGGCGCAGGCGTTTTGGCGCTGGCGCTGGCGCTGACGTTTTGGCGCTGGCGCTAACGCTTTGGCGCTGGCGCTGGCGCTGGCGCTTTGGCACTGGCGCTGGCGCTTTGGAGCTGGCGCTTTGGCGCTGGCGCTGGCGCTGGCGCTGGCGCTGGCACTGGCATTTCGGCGCTGGCATTTTGGCGCTGGCGATTCGGCGCTGGCGCTGGCGACTAGGCGCTGGTGCTGGCGCTGGCGCTGGTACTGGCACTGGCGAATAGGCGCTAGCACCGGCGCTGGCGCTGGCGAGGATTCCTCGTCCCCCTCCTTTCCTCCCCCTTTGCCGTCCCCCCTCCGTTCCTCCCCCTTTGTCGTCCCCCCTCCGTTCCCCCCCCATTCTCGTCCCCCCTCGGCCCCTCCCACTTTGTCGTCCCCCTTCCGTTCCCTCCACTTTGTCGTCCTCCCTCCGTTCCCCCCCCCCCTTTGTCGTCCCCCCTCCGTCCCTCCCCCTTTGTCGTCCCCCCTCCGTTCCTCCCCCTTTGTCGTTCCCCCTCCGTTCCCCCCCCTTGGCCGTCCCTCAGCCTTTCCTTCCCCTTTGTCGTCCCCACTCCGTCCCCCCCCTTGGTCGTCCCCTCTCCGCCCCTCCCCCTTTTGTCGTCCCCCTCCGCCCCTCCCCCTCAGTCGTCCCCCCTCCCTCCCTCCCCGTTTGTCGTCCCCCTTCCGTTCCTCCCCCTTGGCCGTCCCCCCTCCGTTCCTCCTCCTTGGCCGTCCCCCTCCGTTCCCCCCCCTCGTCGTCCCCCCTCCGCCGCTCCCCCTTTGTCGTCCCCCTCCGACCCTCCCCCCTTGCCGTCCCCCCTCCGTTCCTCCCCCTTTGTCGTCCCTCCTCCGCTCCTCCCCCTTTGCTGTCCCCCCTCCGTTCCTCCCCCTTTGCTGTCCCCCCTCCGTTCCTCCCCCTTTGCTGTCCCCCCTCCGTTCCTCCCCCTTTGTCGTCCCCCCTCCGTTCCTCCCCCTTTGTCGTCCCCCCTCCGTTCGCCCCCCTTGGCCGTCACCCCTCCTTTCCTTCCCCTTTGTCGTGCGCACTCCGTTCCCCCCCCCTTGGTCGTCCCCTCTCCGCTCCTCCCCCTTTTGTCGTCCCCCCTCCGCCCCTCCCCCTCAGTCGTCCCCCCTCCATCCCTCCCCGTTTGTCTTCCCCCCTCCGTTCCACCCCCTTGGCTGTCCCCCCTCCGTTCCCCCCCCTCGTCGTCCCCCCTCCGCCGCTCCCCCTTTGTCGTCCCCCCTCTGACCCTCCCCCTTTGCCGTCCCCCCTTCGTTCCTCCACCTTTGTCGTCCCCCCTCCGTTCCTCCCTCTTCGCCGTCCCCCCTCCGTTCCTCTCCCTTTGTCGTCCCCCCTCCGTTCCTCCCCCTTTGCCGTCCCCCCTCCGTTCCTCCCCCTTTGTCGTCCCTCCTCCGATCCTCACCCTTTGTCGTCCCCCCTCCGTTCCCCGCCCTTTGCCGTCCCCCCTCCGTTCCTCCTCGCTTTGTCGTCCTCCCTCCGTTTCCCCCCTTTTCTCATCCCCACTCCGCCCCTCCCCCTTAGTCGTCCCCCCTCCATTCCTCCCCCTTTGCTGTCCCCCCTCCGTCCCTCCCCCTTGGCCGTCCCCCCTCGTTCCTCCCTCTTTGCTGTTCCCCCTCCGTTCCTCCCCCATTGCTGTCCCTCCTCCGTTCCTCACCCTTTATCTTCCCCTCTCCGTTTCCCCCCCTTTCTTATCCCCCCTCCGCCCCTCCCCTTTAGTCATCCCCCCTCCGTCCCTCCCCCTTTGCCGTCCCCCTCCGTTCCTCCCCCTTTGTCGTCCCCCCTCCGTTCCTCCCCCTTTGCCGTCCCCCCTCCGTTCCTCCCCCTTTGTCGTCCCCCTCTGTTCCTCCCCCTTTGCCCTCCCCCCTCCGTTCCTCCCCCTTTGTCGTCCCTCCTCCGTTCCTCACCCTTTGTCGTCCCCCCTCCGTTCCTCCTCGCTTTGTCGTCCTCCCTCCGTTTCCCCCCTTTTCTCATCCCCACTCCGCCCCTCCCCCTTAGTCGTCCCCCCTCAGTTCCTCCCCCTTTGCTGTCCCCCCTCTGTCCCTCCCCCTTGGCCGTCCCCCCTCGTTCCTCCCCCTTTGCTGTCCCCCCTCCGTTCCTCCCCCTTTGCTGTCCCCCCTCCGTTCCTCCCCCTTTGTCGTCCCCCCTCCGTTCCTCCCCCTTGGCCGTCACCCCTCCTTTCCTTTCCCTTTGTCGTCCCCACTCCGTTCCCCCCCCCTTGGTCGTCCCCTCTCCGCTCCTCCCCCTTTTGTCGTCCCCCCTCCGCCACTCCCCCTCAGTCGTCCCCCCTCCATCCCTCCCCGTTTGTCGTCCCCCCTCAGTTCCACCCCCTTGGCCGTCCCCCCTCCGTTCCACCCCCTCGTCGTCCCCCCTCCGCCGCTCCCCCTTTGTCGTCCCCCCTCCGACCCTCCCCCTTTGCCGTCCCCCCTTCGTTCCTCCCCCTTTGTTGTCCCCCCTCCGTTCCTCCCTCTTTGCCGTCCCCCTCCGTTCCTCTCCCTTTGTCGTCCCCCCTCCGTTCCTCGCCCTTTGCTGTCCCCCCTCCGTTCCTCCCCTTATGCTGTCCCCCATCCGTTTCTCCCCCTTTGCTGTCCCCCATCCGTTTCTCCCCCTTTCCTGTCCCGCATCCGTTTCTCCCCCTTTCCTGTCCCCCATCCGTTTCTCCCCCTTTGCTGTCCCCTCTCCGTACCTCCCCCTTTGCTGTCCAGCATCCGCCTCTCCCCCTTTGCTGTCCCCCCTCCGTTCCTCCCCCTTTGCTGTCCCCCCTCCGTTCCTCCCCCTTTGCTGTCCCCCCTCCGTTCCTCCCCCTTAGCTGTCCCCCTTCCGTTCCTCGCCCTTTGGTGTCCCCCCTCCGTTCCTCCCCTTTTGCTGTCCCCTCTCCGTTCCTCCCCCTTTGCTGTCCCCCATCCGTCTCTCCCCCTTTGCTGTCCCCCCTCCGTTTCTCCCCCTTTGCTGTCCCCCCTCCGTTCCTCCCCTTTTGCTGTCCCCCCTCCGTTCCTCCCCCTTTGCTGTCTCCCCTCCGTCTCTCCCCCTTTGCTGTCCCCCCTCCGTTCCTCCCCCTTTGCTGTCCCCCCTCCGTTCCTCCCTCTTTGCTGTCTCCCCTCTGTTCCTCCCCCTTTTCTGTCCCGCATCCGTCTCTCCCCCTTTGCTGTCCCCCCTCCGTTCCTCCCCCTTTGCTGTCCCCCATCCGTTTCTCCCCCTTTCCTGTCCCCCATCCGTTTCTCCCCCTTTGCTGTCCCCCCTCTGTTCCTTCCCTTTTGCTGTCCCCTCTCCGTACCTCCCCCTTTGCTTTCCACCATCCGTCTCTCCCCCTTTGCTGTCCCCCCTCCGTTCCTCGCCCTTTGCTGTCCCCCCTCCGTTCCTCCCCCTTTGCTGTCCCTCCTCCGTTCCTCCCCCTTAGCTGTCCCCCTTCCGTTCCTCGCCCTTTGGTGTCCCCCCTTCGTTCCTCCCCCTTTGCTGTCCCCCATCCGTTTCTCTCCCTTTGCTGTCCCCCCTCCGTTCCTCCCCCTTTGCTGTCCCCCATCCGTTCCTCCCCCTTTGCTGTCCCCCCTCCGTTCCTCCCCTTTGCTGTCCCCCCTCCGTTCCTCCACCTTTGCTGTCCCCCCTCCGTTCCTCCCCCTTTGCTGTCCCCCCTCCGTTCCTCCCCCTTTGCTGTCCCCCCTCCGTTCCTCTCCCTTTGCTGTCCCCCCTCTGTTCCTCCCCCTTTGCTGTCCCCCTTCCGTTCCTCGCCCTTTGCTGTCCCCCCTCGATTCCTCCCCCTTTGCTGTCCCCCATCCGTTTCTCCCCCTTTGCTCTCCCGCATCCGTTTCTCCCCCTTTCCTGTCCCCTATCCGTTTCTCCCCCTCTGTTGTCCCCCCTCCGTTCCTCCCCCTTTGCTGTCCCCCCACCGTTCCTCCCCCTTTGCTGTCCCCCCTCCGTTCCTCGCCCTTTGGTGTCCCCCCTCCGTTCCTCCCCCTTAGCTGTCCCCCATCCGTTTCTCCCCCTTTGCTGTCCCCCCTCCGTTCCTCCCCCTTTGCTGTCCCCCCACCGTTCCTCCCCCTTTGCTGTCCCGCCTCCGTTCCTCCTCCTTTGCTGTCCCCCCTCCGTTCCTCCCCCTTTGCTGTCCCCCCTCCGTTCCTCCCCCTTTGCTGTCCCCCCTCCGTTCCTCGCCCTTTGCTGTCCCCCCTCGGTTCCTCCCCCTTTGCTGTCCCCCCTCCGTTCCTCCCCCTTTGCTGTCCCCCCTCCGTTTCTCCCCCTTTGCTGTCCCCCCTCCGTTCCTCGCCCTTTGCTGTCCCCCCTCCGTTCCTCCCCTTTTGCTGTCCCCCCTCCGTTTCTCCCCCTTTGCTGTCCCCCCTCCGTTTCTCCCCCTTTGCTGTCCCCCCTCCATTCCTCCCCCTTTGCTGTCCCCCATCCGTCTCTCCCCCTTTGCTGTCCCCCCTCCGTTCCTCGCCCTTTGCTGTCCCCCCTCCGTTCCTCCCCTTTTGCTGTCCCCCCTCCGTTCCTCCCCCTTTGCTGTCTCCCCTCCGTTCCTCCCCCTTTGCTGTCCCCCCTCCGTTCCTCCCCCTTTGCTGTCCCCCCTCCGTTCCTCCCCCTTTGCTGTCCCCCCTCCGTTCCTCCCCCTTAGCTGTCCCCTTTCCGTTCCTCGCCCTTTGGTGTCCCCCCTCCGTTCCTCCCCCTTTGCTGTCCCCCATCCGTTTCTCCCCCTTTGCTGTCCCCCTTCCGTTCCTCCCCCTTTGCTGTCCCCCCTCGATTCCTCCCCCTTTGCTGTCCCCCATCCGTTTCTCCCCCTTTGCTGTCCCGCATCCGTTTCTCCCCCTTTCCTGTCCCCCATCCGTTTCTCCCCCTTTCTTGTCCCCCCTCCGTTCCTCCCCCTTTGCTGTCCCCCCACCGTTCCTCCCCCTTTGATGTCCCCCCTCCGTTCCTCCCCCTTTGCTGTCCCCCCTCCGTTCCTCCCACTTTGCTGTCCCCCCTCCGTTCCTCCCCCTTTGCTGTCCCCCCTCCGTTCCTCCCCCTTTGCTGTCCCCCCTCCGTTTCTCACCCTTTGCTGTTCCCCATCCGAAATAATCTTCTACGGTTGCAGATTTTTGTATAAATTTGTGTTTCCTGTCTAAGTGCACGCTATTTGCTCTTCCTGTTATGCCTATGCTTGTTGGATTTTGCAGATAGTCCATATTTCGAAGATTCGTTTTGGGTCACGTTTCGTGTGAGCGCTCGTGTACGTAATTGTTAATCCATAATAAAATTAATGGTAGTTTTTAGAATCAATTGTGATTTGGGTATACCTAAAGGAAGGTGTTCACGAGCAAAATGTGCTTGTTGGTGAAGTTGTCTTTATTGTATTTATGAAGCATGGCATATTGTTCGTCATGAAAATAGCAGCAGGGTTTTGTGGTTATGTGTAACCTTTGGTTTGGTACTTTGCCTAATTTAGGTGCACAAAAAAGTTGTCATAAGATGTGTCACTCTTTTCACAAATCTCGCATTCAAGCATTTCATATTTCCAAGGAATAATTTGTGCTCGTCGTCAAAGCATCACTGTGGTTGCTTTGCAATGTCTCCGCATATCTTGTTCTCCGTCTCCCTCTCCTATTTTCTCCTCTCAATATCACTCCCTTTCTTTCGTCTCTTTCTCTCTCTCTCTCTCTCTCTCTCTCTCTCTCTCTCTCTCTCTCTCTCTCTCTCTCTCTCTCTCTCTCCTCTCTCTCTCTCTCTCTCTCTCTCTCTCTCTCTCTCTCTCTCTCTCTCTCTCTCTCTCTCTCTCTCTCTCTCTCTCTCTCTCTCTCTCTCTCTCTTTCTCTCTCTCTTTCACTCTCACACTCAACCCTTCGATCACTTTTCCCCCGCAGTCCTTATTCGTCCGAATCTACAAAACGCCACTGCAACACGGCTTGTGCCTTGCAACTTCTACATACGTATCATTTCCTTCCTTCCAGCTTTCACCCCTTTCGTTCCTCTTCTCAACTTCTCTCAAAATGTCCCTCTCTCTTTCGCTCTCTCAGTTTCTCCCTTTTTTCCTCTCTCTCTCAATACAAATACCTCTTCTTCAATCTCACGTTACTCCCTATCTCTCTCTATATCGCTCTCAATGTCTCTATGTCTCTCTCTCTCTCTCTCTCTCTCTCTCTCTCTCTCTCTCTCTCTCTCTCTCTCTCTCTCTCTCTCTCTCTCTCTCTCTCCTTGTTCTCTTCCACTCTCTGATCCCCCCCCCCTCTCTCTCTCTCTCTCTCTCTCTCTCTCTCTCTCTCTCTCTTGCTCTCTCCCTCTCTCTCTCTCTCTCTCTCTCTCTCTCTCTATCTCTCTCTCTCTCTCTCTCTCTCTCTCTCCTTTTTCTCTTCCACTCTCTGATCCCCCCCCCCCCCTCTCTCCCTCTCTCTCTCTCTCTCGCTCTCTCCCCCTCTCTCTCTCTCTCTCTCTCTCTCTCTCTCTCTCTCTCTCTCTCTCTCTCTCTCTCTCTCTCTCTCTCTCTCTCTCTCTCTCTCTCTCTCTCTCTCTCTCTCTATTCCTGTGTTTTGAAGTGTAGACAAGTTACTTTTATTGCGGTACTTATACGACCAATGTGTTTGCAAACTAATCTATATAGTAAATGTTTCACATCTAGCAATGTTTGTTTGCGTGAACATTCTACAGAGTTAGATTTTTCCCATGGCTTCAACATGTTCATCTTCTCCGATGATCATCACCGGCGGAACGCTAGTCGGTGAGTTTGAGAAGGTGTATCGGCTCGAGCTGATACACATTATTGGTGATGGAAATTGCCTATATCGAGCCTTGTCAAAATGGTTGCATAACACGCAAGAAAGGTATGAGGAGGTCAAAGATAGGCTATTGAGACATGTGGTTGCGAGCTGGAGAAATTCAGAATTCGAGTACTGGCTCGTCGCAAGAAGCGCATTCGATAGACCGTTTTTATCAGGTATCGATTATTACACACACGCCTCTAAATCTGGTGAATGGGGATCTATCAATGAGGTGAAGGCGTTTTCAGTTGTTTTCAACGTGACGGTCATTGTTTGGGTAAGAAAAACCCATTTTTGGGCATGTTTTCGGGCGCGCAACCCTATCACATTTCATGGCGTACTTCATTTGAATTTTGATGTCGATGCGAGCCATTATTCTCTTCTACTCCCTTCAAACAATGGAAGTTTATATGGCTCCAGATACGCGTCAGTTGAACCTGAGACAGCTACTATAGCACGAGCTAATAATGACACTAATTCTCGTGGTGTGGGTAATAGCCTAAAGGAAGTAAAAGATAACGTAGATAACAGTAAGCAGGGAACAAGTAGTTCGTGCAATAAAAGGCGAGATCATCAAGATGACGCAGAAACTACCATCGCTAGCAGTCGCACTTGTCATCACACGCAACCAATACGTGCTACACCAAATGTTAACAATGGACCTCACCAATATAAGAAGAAAGATTCACGTAATTCGATGACCATGTTATGTCTTTGTAGGAAATTAGTGGAGCATCATAAACCACGAGGCACGCACTTTATAGGTGTAAGACGTACAGCAAAGGGTTTTAAATTTTTGGTGAATTGTAATGGCAAACGTTATATGCATTCAGGTTTTGCGCACAACATAGATGCCGCATTGGCGAGAACATATTTCATTTGTAGCAAACTTCGTGAACATAAAAAATATATACTTGATCTAACAAACGGGGTTCTAGATGATAGCGGTGGCCTTATCGCGCATCTAGAGCTCGACGATATTTTCAAGGACGATAACATTGAAGCAGTACCGGTAAAACAAAACAAGGATCAGTATACGGAGAAGTTTTTGCAGAAATGCAAAGATGGACCCGATTTTTCATGCCCGTCATGTGGAACAATGTGTTTTCAACAAAACGTGGCAAAGGCGAAGCACGGAAATGCGGAACAAATCGTGTGTCAAAGTTGTGCACGTTACATTAGGAAAGGAAAGGATCCGCCATTTTTTACGTTAAATAAAGTAGGCTTTCCGTCTCAACCCGTTGAACTCAAAAACCTTACAACGCTAGAAGAGCGTTTAATAAGTCTGTGCATACCATTTATGAATATACGTTCATTGTCCATTGGAAAACAGTACGGTATACGAGGCGGAGTTATCAACATTCCAGTTGAAGTTAACCAGATGGTATCCTCATTACCGAGGTTGCTCAATGATACACATACCGTTACGGTCAGATTGAAACGCAAGATGGAGTACAAACATAGCGCATTTGAGGAAAACGTGAGGCCTGCTTGTTAGGATTAAGGACAGAGTCTAGGTGAACTTAGGAGCTAGAATTACTCAAAATATAAATCCGAAATTCTGGACAGAAAAGTCGTCTTCACAAGAAACGACGTCGACAAAACACTAGCCGTTGGAATGTCGCGAAACTTGGATATGTTGTAGCTCTTGATCTCAGCTACCGTTCCCAATTTGAATCACGTTGATTGATGAAGTATTCGCGACGCTATGGCTTTCGACGCACTAGGGGTAAGCTGTAGGAGGAGAACTTAACTCAATCTCAAGAGTTCAATCAAAGTTCAAGAATCTCACAAGGAATTTAGAAGGAGCAAGAGAAAGGTTGGGATAGGAAGAGAGGGATGAGAGGGAAGGTCCCAAGAGAGTCCCCAACCAAGGAAACCCCATAAGCACAAAGATTCCCTCCCTATAGGAACCCCAACTTTGACATTTGTCCCTTCCCAACCAATCCATCCAAGTTGGCCACCCTTGCCAACCTAGCTTGGTTGTTCCCAACCAATTTGCAGCTGTTACAGTGAGTGACAAATTTCCCAAACCCCCAAAGGTCCCAACTCCATATAGAGTCACCCCACAACTTCACTTTGTAACCGCCGCAATTGTAACGCAAGCTCATGAACTTTGAATCTTCATAGCTTTCGCGTTCTTGCTCCGATTGAAGGGATTCTCGTTGCGTCGGAAAGATCTTCTCAAGATCTATCATCACAAAAAACCTGCTCAAACAAAATAACACAAAACACATTCCCAAACTCCAGAACACATCACACACAAATTCTTGCACACGTTCAAACCACACATGCAAGTTGAAAAAATATGGGATGGGAGGCAGACAGAATGTGATAGCATATGATGACATCACACAACACTGCTAAAGTCTTGAAAGCGATAAACTTCCTTTGTAGACAACAACTTTTTACTGACAACAAAATTGTCTTAAACAAAATTAATTTGAACCGGTTAAACACTATACACAGCAAACCACGTATGGACAATGCGAATTCAGCCAATGCCGAAAGCGATTCTTCATCGAGAGAGTCAAGTGATAGCAACGATACGAATAGCGTAAACGTTGGTGTACTCGACACTCTTATTACGCAAGAGCCTTTTTATCAGCATCCATCACAGAGCTTGGTGCAAATGGCACCAGGAGAGCAATCAAAACCATTGTCCATAATATTAGATAAAGATGTCGAAGAATTGAGTTTCCCAACAATCTATGGTGGTAATCATAGAGTGCGTGCAGCAACAGACTTGCATGTATCGTATTCGGATATTGCAAAGTGGGAACTAAAGCATAGAAATGGGCGATGCTCATCAAATATATCCAACATTTTTTTCAAAATGTATAAAAAAGAGATATTACAGGTGCAAAATGTAATTGCCACGCGTGTACGACAAGACAAAATTAGGAATCTAGAAGCATTTACCGCGACAGATATGTTGAACGAAAATAAGCGTTTCACGCTTCAACAAAACGATACCTTATATAATGATTTTAAGGTCATCCGTTCAACACAACAATACAGAGACAATTGCAAGCGCGATCTTTTTGCACTTTTGCGTCAAATCGGTAGGCCAATGTTCTTTATAACCATGTCAATGGCAGATACCCGCTGGGTTGATCTTCATGCGATACTTTTAAGAGTAAATACATTACGTGGGAATCCGTGTAAATTGCCGTCCGGTATAGGCTTACCGTTACAGTATAGTACGATTACCACGTTGGTAAGAAATGACCCTGTGACTTGTGCACGATATTATGCTCATAGAAAGAGATTGCTGTTTTGTGCAATGACCCTGTGAAGCGTGCACAAATGGCACCAGGAGAGCAATCAATAAGCGTTTCACGCTTCAACAAAACTTATTGGTGCACGAGATTGTGCACGTTGGTAAGAAATGACCCTGTGACTTGTGCACGATATTATGCTCATAGAACAACACTTATTCTACGTCGTCAGGTAAGTGATGTCTACATAAACAATTATAATCCCACCCTTCTCAGAATGTGGAATGGGAATATGGATATTCAGTTGTGCATTGATCCATATAGCGTGGCAGCGTACATTGTATCGTACATGACAAAAGCAAATAAAGGTATGAGTACCATGATGCAAAAGAATTAGCATACGCTCGTAATAAAAAATCAGGAATAAAGGGAATTCTTCGTACCATTGGAAACGCTATGTTGAATTCTCAAGAAATAAGCGCACAAGAAGCATGCTATTTGCTACTTGGGTCACAGTATCGCATGTCAACACGACAAGTCATCTTCATTAATACATCACCACATAATGAACGACTACTAACCATTAAACCTATTAATAAATTGCGCCAATTAGAGTCAACGAGCACGGACGTGTATGAACCCTACGCATGCATTCAAAAGTATAAGTTAAGGCCTGAAGCTATGGAACATACGTGCTTGGCCGATTTTATTTCAAAGTATGAATTGGCCCCATACGATTCGAGCAAGCATAAATTACACTTGATTGGTCTTGACTTAACTAAGGAAAAGAGATTCTATTATAAGCGCGGAAAGTCTAAGATAATAAGATTTGTGAATTATCATAAGAATCAGAATTATAACAATTATATTCGAGAGAGGGTTTTATTGTTTCATCATTTTCGAGAGGAGCCAATCGACCATGCTGAATGTTCTGATGCATATCACAGATTTGAGCGAGATATTATTGCGAAAGAGCAAGAGTTCACGAAAGAGTTAGATACATGGGCTGATGCATTCAAAGAAGCCGAACAAGCCAACGATGATCGCATATAAATTGAAACACAAGATTCAAATGATATAGTTGACCATATCGATCTTGCAAACGAATTGAATATGCAAGATGTTGTTAAAAGGAGCACTGATTTGTTCAAGCATATCAACGTTGACAGTTCGGAATAAATGCTGCTGGAGAAGATATTAAATGCGGAACAACGCGCGATTAGTGATCATGTCGTGCATCACATACGCAAAAGTTATACACCGCTTCGTGTGTTTATATCTGGTGGAGCTGGAGTGGGAAAATCGGTTCTCATTCGAGCTTTGACGGAAAGGATTACACAGATGTTTAACGCAACGATTCATTCTGACCCTACATCTCTCAAAGTGTTGAAATTGGCGCCATCCGGAGTTGCTGCTTTTAACATAAGTGGGTACACTATTCATAACGCTCTAATGATTCCGGTTACGCAAAACGAACAATATCAAATCTATCATCAGAACGAGTGAACACGCTACGGTCCAATTTATGTGACGTGAAGGTTGTTATAGTCGATGAAGTTTCAATGCTTGGCGAGCACACATTTCGATGGTTGGATTGGCGGCTAAGGGAGTTACGAGGAAAACAACATATCCCGTTTGGAGAATTACATGTCATATTTGTAGGAGACTTTTTTCAGTTACCACCGGTAGCCGATAGATACTGTTTTTGCAAAGACAAAATAATTGAATACAATGGTTGAAGATAACGTATGGGAGCTTTTCTCAATGGTTGAGTTGACAACTATAATGCGTCAAAAAGATGAGACCGAGTTTGCTGCACGCTTAAACAGATTGCGAGAGGGAAAACACACTAGAGAGGATGTCGATTTCTTCTTATCGTTGAATACGTTATGGCGAGCAAAAATTAAGTGTCCAACATATTTTTGGAAGAAACGCAGATATAAACGAATTCAACAATAGAAAGTTTGAGCTAACGCACAACGAGAAGCATATCATACAAGCATACGACTTACATTTATTTGACAAACGTTCCACTCGATGTTAAGCGACCATCAGGGAGCGCACCAAAGGATCCGAAAAAAACTGCGGGTCTTTATGCAACCTTATTCCTGTATGTTGGATGCAAAATTCATATTGTCTTAAATGTTGATACCACCGACGGCCTTGCAAACGGTACGTCTGGCACAATACATTGTTTTTCTATGGATGAAACAAATGAGGTCTCTATCATCTGGGTGCTATTTGACAACGTTCGGTTGGTGCGAAGGTGCGTAACAACTGTAGAAGCATGTATACTACATCGGCAATAAACAATAATTTGTTAACCCCAATCGTTCGTGTCGAGCGAAAATTCTCTATTAACCGAATCTGCGAAGAGATCTCAAGGCTACAATTCCCCCTTCGCCCTAGTGCGGCTATAAGTATACATCGCAGCCAAGGGTCAACGTTCGAATCAGGTGTCGTTCATTTTGAGGGGCCGATTTTTATCATGCAGCGTATGTGGCTTTGAGCCGGTTCAGGTCACACCGTGCTTTGTATTTAAGTGGGTTTTCTGAGCGAACCATTCGTATTAATGGTGAAGTCGTTAAAGAAATGGAACGTCTTCGTAGTTCTAAGCTTACGATTTCTCCGGTCCCAAAACATAATATCACATTGATTCCTTGCAAAGGAAGGTTTTGCTAAAACTAAAGGATATGGTTGCCATTCTTGGTGGACCATCTATTCGTCTGTTTGACTTTGTCTTATTACTTGAGACGCATTTAGCGGTATCTGACATTACCCGGCCCAATGAATATGGGTTCAGCATATATCGACAAGATCGTGATTTTGGGGGTATCCTGATTGCGCATAAATCATGTGTCTCTGTAATACATGAGGAGGACTGTGAGAAGACTCAAATTGTTGTGCTACGTTATAGTTGTTTGCCTGATACATACGTTTTATGTGTGTATCGTAATCCACAATCACCTCTTCTAGGTTCCATCAATTTTTGCGGCGCGTGGTAGACAATATTCCGAGTGGCGAAGTCGTTATAATTGGTGACCTCAATTTTGATACAAAGAAATACATACCGCAAGGGTTAAACGAGTTCATGGCTTCTTCATCATTGTCTCAATGTGTTAAATCGTCCACGACCATACGAGGAACGTGTATAGACCATGTTTGGATTAACCAATCTAAATATAGCGTCGATGTATTCGTCGGTGAGACCTATTACAGCGATCACTTTCCCTGTCTATGTTTATAATTAAGTAACACGCCATTCTCTCTAGCTTCATTTACCGCCTACATTCAATTGATTTTGCAGATCCTCTTCCGTGGCCATACTGTCTGGCGTCTGAGGTATATACTAGATATTTGATATTTCTATTGTTCATCCAACTATTTTCCCTAAGTATTGGCACGCATGAGTGCCTCGATCTCCTATATGCTAACACCCAAACACTCAATTTCCTATGTGCAAAATGCAGAATCCTGGCATTATACTTTTTGCCGACCTTAATGCTCTCATAAAAAAGCATCCGGCTGATGAGTTTATGGTCCGTGCAATGGTCGTCGAAATACGCAACCACACTGATAAGGAGCTACAAGATGGAGTTCGATCTCCCAAAGATTATTCTTGCGGACCGCAATGGCGATGTAATGGAGCTGCTTTTATGGGGAAAGCCAGTCTGGAGCACAGAAAAGTGCTCTAGTACCGCTAAGGAGTTCACTTTGGGAAAGACATATGACTTCCTCTACGTCGATTCCTCCAAAATCAAAGACATGAAGTACGTATTGTTCTTCTAAAGTTTGTAAGTCTACGTAGTATACTCATTTCGAATAATATACTTGCATATTGGATATCAAAGTGTACATATATTATCCTTCTCATACTCGTTATCGTGCCATTTATATGCTATCATACTTCGAACTTCATATCATAACATCGCTGTGCTTGTCCGCAATAACGTAACGAATGTATCATGTTATTAGGTTCGCATACAAATGTGCTAAATCGAATTGTTCCATGCGCTGTTTTCCCTATTTTCCGCATATGGTGCATTGGCAAATACATATAACAGGTACAGCATGAGAGGCTCTGAGGGACAACTTGTATGGGTCCATCGCGTCTCACGAGCGCGATTGACTAACCCGGATCACGCGATTAACCAGAACACGTTTGTTCCGACCCCGCTGTCTGCTTTGGTTACTGGTGGACAGAAACAGGTATGCTATTTATCGTAAAGAATAGAGAATTTATTATTGCCGTAATTGCACCTTTTCGCAACCAAGCCGGATCATACCATTCACTAGATCACATTCGTTCCAACCCCACTAACCGCTTTGGCCACTAACCGCTTTGGCTTCTGCAAACATCAATGTGTTTTGTGTTATTGTTACGAGTATAGATTTCGTCATTGATGTGTCACTTCGCAACCAATTGCATTGATTTAGCAGTATCTACGTACGTAGTAGAACCGTGTCCAACCCTTTCTATGCTTTGTATGGCACTCACTATTTCAATGTCCATAGCCCGCATCGTTCCAGGTGGAGCTTACCATGCGTGCATTTTTCCCGAGCACCACGCAACGTGCGATCTGCGAAATTCAGGACCATAGTGGTTCATTCGGGTTCACAGCATTGGGTAAAACAGTCGTTGCACTGAACCAGATTGTGCAAAGGCACGCGCTTAAGGAGGGTATTCACTACCAGCTCGTTCGTATATTTGTATGGCTTACGGGAATCTACATATCGAACCGCCAAGTTCTGACGTCGCCAAGGTCCGTTAACAATGCCAAGTGTCTCGTCACTAAACTAATCTCCTTATGATCCCATACTTTATATTTTCTCCGTCCTGCATTGTTTATATGTGTTCACTATTGACTTGCTTTACAATTTTATCTTCATTTACGTAATGTATATATTTCTACTCGTTGTTGTGACCTTCAGATCCCATGTCCTTGAAATCACGGACGATGATGCAATCGCTCGCATTGTGCCGAACTTGAGCAACACTGCACCTGTTTGTGAGGATTGGGGCGAAGTTGCTTCGTAAGTTATTATTTTCAATCTTACTCAGATATCCTTAGTACTGTGCGGTCGTTTATTGAAGCTGAACACCATGCACATTTTCGTTGCAGGCTTGCCGGCGTGGAAGATCACGCTCGTGCAAGGCGGAACGAAAATGTGGCCATTACACGCGGCGCGATCACCGGATTTGTTGTCAATGCAGGACAGCCGCTGTATTCATGATGACACAGTTGAAGGGGGGGTGTCTGCAGTCGCAATGCTCGCTAATTTTACACCAGCGAACGATGGAAGTGCTCCGCGGGACACGAGGAGATGGATGCCAAGTGTTTCACTGAGATTGGAGTCACATTCGACAATCAGGAAGGTTAGTAGTTAATGCATAAATTATTGTATATGATACCCATAATTATCACGTTTTTCCAGCTAAATATACGACACACATCTTACCTCTACACATACGTGCGTCTCTTTTTCCAGTGCGTGACCAAAAAATCGGGATTCGCAAGGGCGTACTGGCAAAGATCGAATTGGAGGCGATCAAGCAAGTTATTCCGCATGCTTGTACCATTGAGTTCAGCATGGCAGACAACGAACAGAAACACGAAATGCTGACTGGTCTTATTGGAAGATGGCTCATCCAAGTAAGGAATATAACAACACAACAGCATCTTGTTATTCATACCAACAAATTCGTCATTTGTGTTTTTGTACGAATTTTTTAGTCATGTTTGACTTCTCTTTTGGCTTGTGTTATCCATATTATGCTCACAGGTGAAGGTATGTGGCATCTGGGATGGGATCACAAGGTCGATAATTTCACTCAATCGCCCCTTTGATACTGTGAGTATAATCACCATGTCACTTTTGTATACTTACATACCCTGTATTGTTTTTCGTTCGGAACTAAACTTTACCATCGCCATCATGTCTTGTTATACTAGATAATGCTTAGACATCCCATCAACAAATGACAATAACAAGCGGATTGGTACCAACACTGATGCCGTACATCCGACAACTCCTGCGAAGGTTCACCGTCGTCTCTAGGAGTAAGTCATCGATACATATAATTTGTTAACTTGAAACTCTTCATACTATTATACTATACACATTTTTTCTACTATTTTCCATCCCTTTCAGGTGGATGGCCGTCCACTTACTCGACAACTTGAATGAAATTGATACAATGAGTAGCAGCGAAACGTCACAAAGGAAATGGGAGGGGAGGGGGATGATTGGGGAGGAATGAATGGTTGGGGTGGTGGGGAAGGTGAGTGGAGGGTCTAAGACTTGGGGCAAGGTAGCATCTTTAAGATAATGGGTCCTATGTTTTTCATTTTTTGATAACCATGCTTTGTGTTAACCTATTTCTTTCCATGTGTATCCCTGTCATGTACTATCATATTGGTCTATCATTCGGTCAATAGTGTACCACGTGGTATGCCTGTGTTTTCTACGTACCGCATTGCCACATCATGCACATAAAGCATTGATGCATTTGCTTCGTTGCACTCACTACTGTTCCGTATTTTTTGTTATCAATGGTGTTTATGTCAACTTATACATATTATCTATGTAGAAGTTATAGGCTAGACTGAGGTATGCTTCTAGTGAGTACAACCAACTAGTATTTGTTCTAGGTTTCCACCTCTAGTAAATCATTCGTTTCTACGTTAACATGGTATCACGCTTAGGTTAGGATCCCCCCGCCTACCGCTTCCGCCCGTCGCGCCTTCCTAGGCCCCGTCGCGCCCCCTAGGCCCCGTCGCGCCCCCCCTGGGCCCCGTCGTGCCCGCTGGGCCCCGTCGCGCCTCCTAGGCCCCGTCGCGCTCCCCCTGGGCCCCGTCGCGCCCACTGGGTCCCGTCGCGACCCCTAGGCCCTACTCGCCCCCGCTGGGCCCCGTTGCGCCTCCTAGGCCCCGTCGCGCCCCCCATGGCCCCGTCGAGCCCGCTGAGCCCCCGTCGTGCCTCCTAGGCATCGTCGCGCCTCCTAAGCCCCGTCGCGTCCCCCCCCCTCTGGGCCCCGTCGCGCCCGTTCGGCCCCCGTCGCGCCCCTCCTAGGCCCCCGTCGCGCCCGCTGGGCCCCTTCGCGCTTCCTAGGCCCCGTCGCGCCTGCTAGGGCCCCGTCGCGCCCCCCCTGGGCCCCGTCGCGCCCGTTAGGCCCCGTCGCGGCCCCCCTGGGCCCCGTCGTGGCCGCTGGTCCCCGTCGCGCCTCCTCGGCCCCCGTCGCGCCCCCCCTGGGCCCCGTCGTGCCCGCTGGGCCCCGTCGCGCCCCTTTAGGCCCCGTCGCGCCCGCTGGCCCCTGTCGCGGCCTGCTGTTAGCGCTCGCCCGCCTGGCCTCCTCCTAGTGCCGCTCGGCCTCCTCCTAGTGCCGCCCGGCCTCCTCCTAGTGCCGCCCGGCCTCCTCCTAGTGCCGCCCGGCCCCTTCCTAGCGCCGGCCTGGGCCTCTCCTCAGCGCTGCCCGGCCCCTCCTCGTGCCCGACCGGCCCCAGCAGCACCAGCCTGGCCCCCTCCCAGCACCAGCCCGGCCCTAGAGCACCTGCCCGCCTCCCCCTGCTCGGCCTGCCGTGTCCTCTCGGGCCCTGTGTCTTCTGCTTGCCTGCGCTGGGACGCCTAGCTGCTGCCCTACTGGAGAGTGCTGCCGCCGTGTCCCCGCGCCGCTGTGCTCCTGTGCGCTGAGGAGCTGTGCTGCTGTGCCGCTGTGTCGCTGAGGAGCTGTGCCGCTGACCCTGCACGATGGCTGACTTTGTGCTCCGCCTGGACGCTGAGGGCCACGCGGTTGACTTCGCCGCCTGGCTCTCCGATCTTCGCCGCCAGCTTACAGGTCAGCGCCAGGATGGCCACTCTCTGGTTGTCCATGCTGATGGCTTGCTCCCCCCGTCCCCCTGCACCTACTCCCCTCCCTGCTGACCCCTCCTCTGATGACCGTGAGGCTTTCTCTACTGCTGCGCTAGCCTGTGCGGTCTGGGACTCACGCGATGCAGTAGCTCAGGTTGCTATTAGTCACGCCCTCCCTGTGTCTGAGCGCTCGCGTTTTGCTACTGTTGAAACGGCCAAAGCTTATTTAGACGCCGTTATTGCTCGCTATTCCCACCCCTGCCTCCGCTTCTGCTGGCCGCTTGCTCTTTCCGATGCTGTTCCCAGACCTGGCTGCCTTCCCTACTGTCGCAGATTTTGCCACTCATTTGCGTGCCCTAGAGACTCGCTATCGCACTGCCAGCACTGCTGCCCAGCTCACTGCGCTCCCCCCTCCTTTCTGCATGACGCTCTATTTTATCGCTATGCGCCTGCCAGACCGCCTCGCTAGTGCTCGCGACCACTTTCTTAGCCAGCACCCGGGTGACCTCACCCTGACCGCCTTTGTCGACACCCTCACTGAGATCGAGACTCGCCAGCGCACTATCGCTCAGTCGAGCGGTGCGCCGGCAGTCTCTATCTTTCACGGTTGTGCCCCATCCCCGTGCACGTTCACTGACGTTTCGGCTGCGGTCGCCACGGCGACCCCTCTTACCGAGACGGCTGCTGCTGTCCACCCGCAGCAGCGCTCGCGTCGCGGTGGCCGTGGCCGCCAGGGAGGTAGGGGTGGTGACGCAGGTGGTAGTGGTCGTGGTGGTGGTGACGGTAGTCCGCCTGAGGGGACTACCACCGGTGGGCAGGAGCAGCAGTCCCAGCAGCAGCAGGACCAGCCCCAGCCGCAGCCGCCGTCCCAGCAGCACCCGCCGCAGCCGTGGGCTCGTCTCCCGCCTGGTTGGCCCGGCACCTCCGGAGGCGGTGGCCGTGGTGGCGGCCCGCGCAGCTTGGCGTCTACCAGCGGCTCCAGTGCTGTGACCTGCCAGTACCAGCTTCAGACCGGGCCTCTCCGCGGCACTCTGTGCCGCCGCCCGCACCCGACCGCCCACTGTTTCCGCCGCCTCGACGATCTTTTTCGTCGTCGCTTTGGCCCGGCCCCGGACCTCCCTGACTGGCACAGCCTGCTCCGCCAGGGCGTGCCGATCTTTGAGTTAGACATGGATCAGATAGGTGCTGCTTTGCATGCTTTGTATGCTGACGCTTCTAGTGTTGATGGATCTTACTACCATGTGTACTCTAGTTTAGGTGTTTCACCCTTGTGTAGCTTAGCTTCCCCTGCTGCGACAGGCGTAGGACTGCCTAGGTTGCCTAGTCTAGTCGCTGCACCGGCTCCGTCCGCGGCCTCCGCCACTGCGTCGCTGTCCCTTCACTCTTGACTCTGGTGCTTCTGCCTGCTTCTTCCGCGACCGTTCCACGCTCACGCCGCTTGCTGCACCTGCTGTTGTCTCTCTCGCTGACCCCTCTGCGGGTCCGGTCGTCGCGCGCAGTTCTACGTCCCTTCCCTGTCTGGCAGTTCCCTCGGGCTCCCTTACTGGCCTCCACGTTCCCTCGTTCTCCAGGAACCTGGTTGGTGTCGGCTGTCTCCAGGACCTCGGCGTCACCACCACGTTCCCCGGGCACGAGCGGTTCGCTGTCTGTTCTGAGGCTGTCTCCGGTTCCCCCCTTGCGACGTTCCCCCGGGACCCGGTGTCCGGTCTGTTTACCCTACACACCGCTTCCCCCCCGGTTGGTGCGTCCTCCCAGGTCGCTGTAGCTTGCTCGTGTCGGTCCCTCACTCACCCCTCCCTTCTCTGGCACCACCGCTTAGGTCACCCTGCTCTCCCGCGTCTGCGTCACATGTCCCAGCACGGTCTTGTCTTAGGTCTCCCCGCGTCGCTCCCTGCCCTTCCTCCCTCGACTGCGCCACCGTGCACGCCTTGCGTCGAGGGTCGGCTCCGCCGTGCTCCTCACTCCTCCTCGCTGCGTCCTGCTACTGCCCCCTTCAGACCCTGCCACTTGGACGTTTGGGGCCCTGCCCCCGTCCCCGGACCGCGCGGTGAGCGCTACTTCCTTGTGCTCGTTGACGACTACACGCGCTACACCACGGTGTTTCCCCTGGAGCGGAAGGCCGACGTGCCCGACGTTCTTCTCCCGTGGGTTGTAGCTGCGCGTCTCCACCGCGGTCTCCCCGTGTTGTGTCTCCACTCCGACCGTGGCGGCGAGTTCGCCTCTGGTCGGCTTGGACAGTTCTGTCGTGCGGAGGGCATCACCCAGTCGTACACCTTGCCGGACTCGCCACAGCAGAATGGGGTTGCTGAGCGCCGCATCGGCTTGGTCATGGAGGTCGCCCGTACCTCCATGATCCATGCCGATGCCCCCCATTTTCTGTGGCCGTTCGCTGTTCGCTACGCGGCTCACCAGCTTAACCTGTGGCCACGCTCCCAGCGGCCGCAGGTTTCGCCGACCCTCCTTTGGACCGGGTCCCCCGGTGACGCGTCTGCGTTCCACGTCTGGGGCTGCCTTGCTCACGTTCGTGCCTCTGGCACGGACAAGCTCACTGCCCGCACTGTCCCCTTTGTCTTCCTCGGTTTCCCCCTGGACTCGTCTGACTGGCTTTTCTACCACCCGCCGTCTCACCGCTTCCTCCACTCTCGTGACGTCACCTTTGACGAGTCCGTCTCCTTCTACCGCCGCTTCCCTCACCGAGGTCTCCCAGTTGCCCCCCCCCTTTTCCTTGCTCCCTCTCCCCCGGTAGCCCCTGCCCCTCTCCCGCCTCGTCCTGCCCCGTCTGGTGTCTCCCACGTCACTCCCCTCCCGTCGGTTGTCCCCGTTGAGGAGTCTGCTGACTCTGGTGGTACCCCCGGTCCGTCCTTGCCGCGTCCCCCTTCCCCAGTGCCTCCGCCCCCACTGTCGCAGTCGCCGACCCGCTGCCGCCGCCGTCGCCGTCGCCGCCGCAGCCGTCGCCGCTGTCGCCGCCACTGCCGCCGCTGCTCTCGGCCCCTGGGGGTGCTGGTGTGGAGGAGGGTGTTCGTCCTGCGGCTTCTGGGGGTGCCGCTGGTGTTGGAGGGGGTTCTCGCTCTTGGGGTGTTGGTTCTGGGGGTGCTGCTGTTGAGTGTTCTGCCGACGGTCGTTCTGCCTCTGCTGGTCCGAGAGTTCCGGCCCAGCCGTCGTCGCCGCCACAGCAGCCGTCGCCGCCGGTTTCCGCTCTCCGCCTGCTCGGCCTTCCCTCCCCGGACCGCGCGCCGGTGTCTCCCCCACCGCCTCCTGACCTCCCTGTCTACGGTCCTGTGTTCCCGCCGCCAGACTCGTCTCCGGCCCGTCTTCCTCCTCGTTCCCCTCCTGTGTCTCCTCCGCTGTCCCCTGACCCTACCCCTCCGTCTCACGTTTGGGCTCGGCGTCCCTCCCGTGCTCGTCCCGTCTCTCCTGTCCTGCCCACCCACCCTATGTTGCTCCGTTCCCACTCGTCTCGTCCTCCCCTCCTCCCGTCCCCTCCTCCCTCGTCCCTTGCTGTTGCACCTCCTCCGTTCTCTGACTACCTCCGTGCTGCTCGTCCCCTTGTCCCTCGGGTCCTTGCCTCTCTTGTTACCGACCCTGCTGTTCCTGTCTCGCGCCTTGACGCGCTTGTCGCTGCTGTCGCTGACTTCGCTTCTACCCGCCGCCTTGACTACGCTACCGCTCTGGTCTCTGACCCTGCCCGTCCTCTGTCCGTCGGGGGTGCTCCTGCCCTTGGCAGTGACGTCCTAGAGGACAGGCAGTACGAGCTGGCTTTCCTTTCCGAGGCTGCTCCCCATCTCTGCTCCATGCTGTTAGTCCCTGAGGGTGACCCAGACGCCTTCGACATCCCGACCCCTCGCACCTACGCTGAGGCCACCTCGGGACCTTGGGCCTCTCAGTGGATAGCTGCCATGGAGCAGGAGATGGCATCTTGGAGATCCACCGGCACTTACGTCGACGCAGTTCCCCCGCCTGGGGTGAACGTAGTCGATGGTCGGTGGCTCTTCAAGGTGAAGCGCCCCCCTGGAGAGCCGCCTGTCTTCAAGGCGCGCTACGTGGCCAGAGGTTTCAGTCAGCGCGAGGGGGTTGACTTCTTCCAGACCTTCGCCCCGACCCCGAAGATGACCACTCTTCGGGCGCTGCTACACGTAGCAGCACAGCGTGACTACGAGCTTCACTCTCTCGACTTCTCTACTGCCTTTCTTCAGGGCAGCCTACACGAGCAGGTCTACCTGCGCCGACCACAGGGCTTCACTGGTACCTTCCCTCCTGGGACCCAGTGGCTTCTCAGGCGCCCGGTCTACGGCCTGCGTCAGGCTCCCCGCGAGTGGCACGACACGCTACGTGCCACGTTAGCAGACCTGCAGTTCTTTCCGTCCTCTGCTGACCCTTCACTGTTTTTGCGTTCCGGCCAGACTCCGTTCTACATCCTTGTCTACGTAGACGACCTGGTCTTCGCTACTCCTGACAGGGACGCACTGGCCTCTGTGAAGGCTGAGCTGCTGAAGAGACACACCTGCACTGACCTTGGAGAGCTGCGTCGCTATCTTGGCCTGCAGATCTCTAGGGACAGAGCAGCACGCACCATCACTCTGACCCAGTCACACTTGGTGCGTCAGGTCCTTCAGAGGTTCGGTCTTCAGTTCTCCTCCGCACAGCCCACACCTCTACCCGTAGACCATGGGCTCTCTGCTCCCGTTCCTGAGGAGCCAGTAGAGCCCAGTGGCCCCTACGCAGAGCTGGTGGGTTGCCTCATGTACCTGATGACTTGCACTCGCCCAGATCTCGCATACCCTCTCAGCATCCTGGCTCGCTTTGTGGCTACAGGCAGACACCGACCTCAGCACTGGTCTGCCGCTAAGAGGGTTTTGCGTTATCTTGCTAGTACATCAGGCATGGGGTTAGTGCTAGGAGGACGCAGGCCAGTGGTCCTTACTGGGCACACAGACGCTTCTTGGGCAGACGACGCTGAGAGGCTCAGGTCGTCGCAGGGCTACTGTTTCAGCCTTGGTTCGGGTGCTATCTCTTGGAGATCCACTCGCTCGTCGTCTGTGGCTCAGTCTAGCTGTGAGGCTGAGATCTACGCTGGTGCCATGGCGGCACAGGAGCTCCGCTGGCTGACCTTCTTGCTCACAGACTTAGGTGAGCGGCCTAGCTCTGCCCCGGTCCTGTACGCTGACAACAGGGCCATGATACTCCTGTGTCAGGAGCCTCGGCTTGAGGGCAGAGCGAAGCATATCCAGCTGCGGTACTTCCTCCTGCGCGAGCTACAGCAGCGCCGCCAGGCCCGCGTAGTTCACTTGGCCTCAGGTGCCAACACAGCTGATATCTTTACTAAGGCGCTTGCGCCTAAAGATCATCAGCGGCACTGTGTACAGCTTGGTCTTGTTCCTATAGCTGCTCCCCTGTTAGGATCCTGATTGTGTACTCTCTATTATATATGCTTGTCAGACTGGCCTTGTGGCCTTACCTCCAGTGGCTGGACTAGTAGTGCCACCCTGGCTTGCTTCAGTTTTGGTTGTATTCTTGCTGACTGGTCTCCAGACCCCTGCCTCAGTGGTTGGACTAGTAGTGCCGCCCTGAGCTGTTTGCTTCTTGTTTAGTTTCACCCCTTGTCTAGCCTAGGGGTGTGTCAACTTATACATATTATCTATGTAGAAGTTATAGGCTAGACTGAGGTATGCTTCTAGTGAGTACAACCAACTAGTATTTGTTCTAGGTTTCCACCTCTAGTAAATCATTCGTTTCTACGTTAACAGTTTACCGTGTCTTGTGCATATGTTCTACGGTGTATTGTATTGTTACGTCATGCACATACCTGGTTGTATTGTATTGTCCCCGTGGAAACGATGCTGACTATGCCTAGTGCAATATACAATCTGCGATTGTCGTTGCCGGTCTGGGAACTCGCTTCCCATAACGTGCATGTCAGTCTCTATTGTAGCACGAAAGCATTGACGCGTTCGTTTTCCTACCTGTAATATTGTACTATGTAATGTGCTCGATGGCAAGCGTTATTAAGAGAGTGCATCTTGTTGTGGGTGCAGTGAGACGAAGCAGCGTATGCCTAGTGCACTGTACAAATTGCTATTGTCATTGCCAGTTTGGGACATTCTTCCCATGACACACATGTCAACACAAAAGCATTGATGCGTTTGCTTCGTTGCATTCACTACTGTTTCGTATTATTTGTTGTCAATGGTGTTTACCGTGTCTTGTACATATGTTCTATATATATTGTATTGTTACGTCATACACATACCTGGTTGTATTGTATTGTCCCCGTGGAAACAATGCTGACTATGCCTAGTGCGGTATACAATTTGCGATTGTCGTTGCCGGTCTGGGAACTCGCTTCCCATAACGTGCATGCCAGTCTCTATTGTAGCACGAAAGCATTGACGCGTTCGTTTTCCTACCCGTAATATTGTACTATATAATGTGCTCGATGGCATGCGTTATTAAGAGAATGCATTTTGTTGTGGGTGCAGTGAGACGACGCAGCGTATGCCTAGTGCACAGTACAAATTGCGATTGTCGTTGCCAGTTTGGCATATTCTTCCCATAACGCGCATGTCAACACAAAAGCATTGATGCGTTTGCTATGTTGCATTAACTACTGTTCCTTTTTTTTTTTTTTTTTTGTCAATGGTGTTTACTGTGTCCTCTTTTTTTTTTTGTCAATGGTGTTTACCGTGTCTTTTGCATATGTTTTATATGTATTATATTGTTACGTCATGCACAAACCTAGTTCTATTGTATTGTCCCCGTGGAAATGATGCTGACTATGCCTAGTGCGGTATACAATTTGCGATTGTCGTTGCCGGTCTGGGGACTCGCTTCCCATAACGTGCATGTCAGTCTCTATTGTAGCACGAAAGCATTGACGCGTTCGTTTTCCTACCCGTAATATTTTACTATGTAATGTGCTCGATGGCATGCATTGCCAAGAACGATGCTAACTATGTCTAGTACGGTATACAATTAGCGATTGTCGTTGTAGGTTTGAGACCGCCATCATAGCACGAAAGCATTCATGTGTCTGCTTCGTTGCATTCGCTACTGTTTCGTAATATTTGTTTGCCATAATGTATTGTGTGCTGTTGTAATGTAGTATCTCTATCATTCTCCGCCGTAATTATCGACGGCGAATGATTTGAGACTCTCATCATTCATAGGTAGCCTAGATAGTTGGCCCAAATCTCTATGTTACTCTTCTATTTTTATGTCGGTATGAGTATCGCAGATTAGCAAATAGTATATGCTGTCGACATATCAAATAGATTAGCATGGATTTTTGTCTTGCACGATAAAATGGTTAGCTAAGTCTAACAATAGTAGTATAGTAATAATGGATAGAAAAGTAGAAGAATAAAAGAAAAATATGACAATAGTAATAGCAATAGTAGTGGTAATAATAATAATATTAAGAAAAAAATAGTAGTCGTAATAGTAATATTAGTAGTTGTAACAATAATATTAGTAGTTATAATAATAACAATAATATTAGTAGATATAATAATAAAAATAATAATAAAAATAATAATAAATAAATATTTTTTGTTATTATTATAAATAATAATAATTATAATAACAATAATAATAATAATAATAACAATAATAATAATAACAACAACCAAAGAGAGAAAACATAACAAATACATACACTAGAAACTACAAACAACAACAACAACAACAGGAATACGTATGTGGGAATAAATAGTACTAATAATAAATAATATAAATCTTTAGAGTAAAGGATGCATTAGACCCTAAAAGACCCTAAAATAATAATAAAAAAAATATGGGTTATTATCTCGATAAGATTTAGAAACAAAAAAATGATATGGGTTATTATCTCGATAAGATTTAGAAAGAATAGAATAATATGTAATGCAATATCTGTCCACCACAATCGGTCCACCGACCGATTATAAAGGGTTGCTACGCAACCCAAAAAACAACTGCTGCGCAGCTGCTCTCTCCCCCCTCCATCAAAAGAAAATCTTCTGTCGTCGATGCCGAAAACATCATGCTTCAAGTTACTTCAGACCTGAAAACTTGAAGTATCTTCAAACTCTGTTCGCCGTGGCCAGTCTCAGCGCGACCCTATAACGCAGGGCAGCTGCACCACATAGACTCTAGCTCCATCCAACGCCGTAGATAATGATTCTGCTCCGCCGTCGATCTGCTTCGTGTTGTTACCCTCAGTAGAAATTTTCGCAACCCCACCTGACCGGTTCACCGTGCAGACGTTCACCCATCGCGCGGCTACGGCAGGTACCCCAGAAAAACTTGGGTATAGTTCTCAGCTCCGAAAAACGAATTTTCTGCAGTTTCACCGGCTAACCATGCTGGTATTTAAACCATCGCACAGCTCGGTAGGAATCCGTGACCCCAGCTACCGCTCCAGCCGAAAACCTGAAGAATTCCCACCCGAAAAATACCCGACGTTTAGCGACGCGCCGACGTTCACCCATCATTGCGCCCGTCCAGGGAAATCCCTGAACGAGTCCTCGCAGCCAAGTCTTTGATTATAGTCCTACAACTCAGGATTAATACTTGAAGACTCCGGCGTGACTCCAAATTTTCCGTGACGGCAACACGATTTTCCCACTGCAACAGTAACCCTTGTCGTCCTGAAGCTCCATTTGATGAATACACTCCAGAGCAGGGGGGAATCCGCCGTGTGCCATTACTCAGGTAAGCGCAAACGCTATCGTAGTTGGGCGAATTAACCAGTCTAATTCGCGGGCAACCGCTTTGCACCTTACGTAAGGGATTCTCCTTCCCCTCCCTGAAAATTTCCGTCTCTGCAAAAATCTGCTTCAGCTGCTGCAAATTTCTTCAACTGTTGCTTCTAGAGTAAAAACCCCCACAGGCCGTTGTTCACCCAGCGCCCAAGTTCGTCGTTCTCCAAACAGTTCCGCGCACGTTCTTTCGAAAAACTCGCGCTCCGTCGATCTCGGCGACAAATCCTCGCCGCTCGTATTGGACTCGAGCTCCGCATACCGTCCGATCGTTGTCGCAAAAATCCTTCGTTATTTTCGTTAACCTGCTTCACGCGCCTCCCACTGTAGAGCGTCCGATTTTCACCAATCGTTTGCCTATCGTGTAGCGCCGAAAACATTTCTTCCTTGATCCACCAGCACAGGGTGATCCGCTGGCTCACCTCCCTTATTCGTCCAGGAGCGGTCGATAACATGTATCGTACTACCACCTGGTGGAGATGTTGAAGATCGGGCGACCCAGCCAAGTCAGTCGGAGGATCCGTCTGCCGCTGACTCTTAAGTTTTTCCCGGTTGTTACCCAGTCGTTCTCCTTCTCTGCTACAGCACTTCGACGTTGACCTTTAGCGGTGACCCGGCGATGACACTTAAACTCGACCCGAGGGTAGTTGCTGGTCGTCCTCCGTAGATCGTGGGGTATAATTTCTGACCACAAAAATGGCTTCCTCTGCAGGATTCCAGACTCGCCGAGCTCGAAACTCCAGGGCAGACGAATTACACCTCCAGGCGGGTAGGTCACGCGAATAAATTTCGAGGTCAGTACTCCCCGAAACTTTTCCGTGCCTGAGCCCCACGTGTGCTGCCGTGCGATCCTTGGTCGTGCCGAAAATTCCAACGCCGCGTTTGCTGAACAGTATCCGAAGTCCCGTCTTCACCTGCGTGTCGCCTGCCTGAACGCCGAGCCCTTGACATCAGCTACACTTCACCATACAGCCACGTCTGCTACATGCACTCCTGACGAAATCCATTTCGCCTTGGGATATCCGCGAGCTTGTCGTCTCGTGACGAGCTCCTCGCTCCATTCGAACACCAATCTGAATTGTCATTGCTGCTTGCCGTAATTGCCGAAACCGCAACCGAAACTCTTTTAACGGTATGCGAAATAATCAACATACCGGAAACACTCTTCAAAATATTCGCCTTGTCAGGACGGACACAACCGCCCTCGAGGGGATGGCTCTCCCCCCCCAAAAAAAAGCGTTATGCCCTCGGAAGCCCAGTGGGTGAGGAAAGTGGCTCTGAATACCAATTGTTATGAATGGGACTGCTGAGTAGCGCGGAGGGCAATGGCGAAACTGTGAACGAGTGAATGACAATAAAATGAAAGAACACACAATATATAGAAAACCTAGGGTGATCCTGGACGTAGGATCGGAAGGTTCGGGAAAAGTGTCGAAGGGCCTCGATGTGTCGTAGCGAGGTCCGGAAAGGCCCAGGAGGCTCGAACTGAAAGGTCTGGAACCCTGGCGATGGTTCGGGATTGTTCGAGTCGTACGCCCTGTAGCAAGCCTCAGTAAGGAATTGCGCATTCCTTACACACCTAGCCACCTGTTACACTCGCACGCCGCTGGCGCACGCTCGTTCTGCTTGCGTCGCTCACCCAATCAACTATTTCACACGATGCCAGCTCATTACCCATGATGGTAGATCCGTGTTGTAGCATTACACTGATCCAACTTTGGTTGGTCTAAATCTAACTATGGTTAGATATAACTTTGTAGTAATCCACCCTCATAATCATTTCCACAAAAAGACAAACAAGTCGCAACTTCACTGCCATAGCGCCTCAATCACTTTTTTAAAATGGGTGCCGCAACTATAGGAGCGTGCACCGACGTCGGAAGCCCGACTCGGGCGAGACAATGTTGGAAGGTACTACCCCGAACTGATGATTTGGAGAGCGAGCAACTCTGACTCGGGGAACATCGGATGGAAATTCTCAGTTCTCGGTAGCAACGTCCTCTGCCAGAGGGGTTGTCGTAATAGCGGTGGATTATTTTTTTTTTTATTTTTTTATTTTATTTTTTTGGTAGGAGTACTGGGTGTTCTTACGATCTCACCCTTATCAGTCCCTGACGCATCTCTCCTTTGAGTGCCACGTAGATCCTCTAATCGATGCATGTAGTACGAAGCGGGAAAACGTGTAGGACTATTGCAACTGCACACACTGGTTGGGTACTAGTTGCTACTACTGGTAGTAGCTCATCTCTGCGGGTCTTTCGCGAGTGCGGCACTTCACAGATCATGGCAACTCCAACGAGCATCGTGACTCTCTTTGTCATGCTCGCCATGGCCTCTGGTGGCGCTGATGCAGCAAGGAACTCCGAGTCAAGCGCGAAGTAGAAGCCGTGTGGCGCGACGCAGAAGCCGGGTGGTGTGGCAGCGAGGGAGTCAGTGCCGAGCGCTCTGTGTGAGCGACTCGGCACGGAGGTATCGATTGGCGGGTTATCGTTCGGCTTTAAGGTGCTGCACTGCGTGAACATCACAAGGAAGTTGGCGAGCGTGAAGCGCGATGCGCAGTTGTAACTTTTGAGATGACTCAAATGTCATACCAAGGAAGATTGGCCACGCGGCATGAAGCATGATGCCCAGGTGTGGTGGGCACGACACAAGAAGCCACCCCGAAAGATGGCGTCTCGGAAGAAGGGCAAGTGTGAGAGTACGATACCGTTACACCAATTTCCCCTTTCCATATTTCATTTCTATTTCATTCCTCTTTCACTCCTGATTCATTTGGTCTTTATCTCATCTCATTTGGTTTCCTATTCCTCAATTTCCATTATCCTTGGGTTTATCCTATTATTATGATTATATCACCGACCAGGCTCGGGATGTACTGGCGCGCTCTATCTAGCGTAATCCTGCCGTAATCCCTTAAAGCCAATAGCCTCGCGTGGCTATACGCATGGTGATTCTATTTCTAGAAGGGTCTATTCCCTTTGGATAGGATAAACCTGGTTACCTGATGTAATCTGGAAGTATAAAAGCACCTTGTACTGATTGATAGTGCCACATTGAGCAAACCTTTCCTCGGGACATTCGATCCTGTGACACTTGGTTATCAGAGCCAAGGTTTCAGCTCAACGCTTAACCGCTGGGCCCCCAGGAGCACGCGGAGGATGGAGTCGAAACTTCAATTCCTGTAAGTACAATGCACTTTCATTTAAGTTTCGACAATCCTCTCGCAGTTGCACCTGGGGTCCCCTTCGAAGGCGAGATGCCTCGCCGACCGTTCGATGGACTGCATCGACGGAGCCGATTTTTCGCGGGGGCAAACGGCCTCGACCTGGGGAGCGCGTCAATTCCGGCGGAACACTCCCTGCGACATTCGGAGATGTTCGCAGTTCGCGACAACACTTGGAGTTGAGCGGAACTCTGCGGAGGTTCGACCGACGACATCCGTCCGATGGGGATTCGACGCTTCAGATCGACCGAGGCGAAAACGAAATCCTGCTGAGAGAGTTCGGGTTTCAGCGCGAATGGGAACGGGACCTCGCAAGCCGCGAAGTTTTTCAGAGCGTCCGATCGTTCGACAGCTGACATCGACGACCGAGAATTGCTGCATGAAACGAGTTTACCCGGACACTGAAAGCTGCTGAACGCGACTCAGGAGTATCCTCAGATCGCTTGGAGTTTGGACCGTCGGATCGACTTCTACTTCAACGGACGAGATGGAGCGCGACTTCTGCACAAAGGGAGAATAACGCGCAAAACCAGAAATTGGCCGCCTTCAACAGCGTTGACAACATTTGGACAACCAAATTCGAAATCCTTCATTTGGTGACGAATATGGCGCGTAAATCATCTGCAGAGTCAGAAATCTGCCGAAGAATTACCTACTTGGTAATAGCTGCAAGCAGAAAACTGACAGGAGAACGTGGATCGTCGGATCGGTGCGGAATCAACGGCACGAATGCAGCAGAGACTACACTTATGGGAAATCATCATCATGGAGACAACATTCGTGACCAGCGACTGCACAATCGACGCATCTTCTGACTGGTGTCGATAACGATCGAGTTATTTTGACGAAGTCATCTTCGTTAAAAATGGATCGACATCAACACAGCGAGATCTTCACCCAGGAAAAACAATGGAGCTGCGTGAAGACATGTTCTCCATCCACAAGACACTTCTTCATACAAATTGATCGACAACCTATGGGATTGCAGAGAAGTAGCCGTTTTCTCTTGCAATGCTCCCAAGTTCAAGTTGCTGCGAAGGAGCAGATTTTGCACGCAACGACGACGCAGTGAACCCGTCTCGTCAAGGCTAGCGAGACACTACTTCGTAACAGGAGCTGAACGATTCGCCTTCATCAAGAATCTCAGCCATCCGAAGTGATTGATTGGGGCAGTATCAACATCGACCTCACGAGGCGACACACCAATCATGCGTCGCGATTCCAGGTGTTAATGACCTGCGTGGAAGAAAATTCCGTGCACGTCACGATGCTTGACAGATTGAGGAGTAATTAACCTCTAATCCGGCAAGTACTCGTTCACTAGCGACCCTACGGCACATGCATTGGAGGCGATTCTACCAGAAGCCGAAGCGTTACAAGCATCAGCGTAACTTCGACGATGCAGGAGAACGTCAAGCAACACGAGGTGTCAACAAATGAGGAAGATACGGACTACTGCAACACGATCACGCGCTCTACCGACCGTACATCGGAGGCACGGATGAGCATACCAGGAATTGCTACCCGTGGATACATTGAGGGGAGAAGCAAATTTCTCTTCACACCCTCAAATGAAACAATCACCGGCAGCAATGGAGCAACACATGTGTACCAATGTGCACGTGTTCCTGGTAGTTACGCCTGTTACACCCATCAGGAACACTCTACTGGGAAGAGGGAGTTGATGGATTCTCCTTCAACCGGTTAGAGTTAAGAGAATTCTCTGCAGCAGGTGCCGCCGTCGCCGTCGTCGCTACCGCCGCCGCCGCCGCAGCAGAAGACTCGACACAACAGTCATATCCAAACCCTGATGGATGATTCTCCGCTCAATTGAGATAATGCTGGATTATATTCCAGTGGATCGTAAAGTCCCGGCCAGGCACAGTACTATGATTTCCAGCTAGTGGGAAGGAGATATCACTATGCGAGGAAACAACATGGCAATGCCATATACCCTCAAGAGCATAAGATATTGGCTCTTATGGGGATGGGAGGACCACGGTACTCTACCGATATACAAGTCCTCATGGCCTATGGCTTTCCTTAAAGTCATAAAACCTGCGTCGCAACCAATCCATCACCAGCACCAACTCCACGGAAGCAGATAGGCGTGGAATGGAGCGCCGACGCCACTCCGGATAGTGGACTCCGCGTATCTCCAACAACACCCCTGTTTGCCGAAATGGAGCAGACTTCAACATTAATGCTGAGTAGCTGAGACATCTTCGACATCATCGCTACTTCAAGGACAGTAACAGAATGAGACAATACATGATGGCACCAGAAGACCTATCCTGATATATGCGCCCAGACACCGATGCCTACCGATGGCCTCCGTGCTAAACTGGAAGTGCATAAAGTCATACTGGATTGGCTGTCATCAATGCCCATTTGGAAGTGGGAAAGGATTACTTGGGAATACCCATAATATTCCCAAATGTCCTAACCCATCACCGTGGGATATCTACGCAGCTGAGATTCCTTGCTTGAGCAACCTCCGAGGGAAACTACTTGGCGCCGATTCTGGAAGTTACCAGCTCCGCGTTTGTGGTACCAACCCCTCGCATGGTTCTGAACACAAGGGATACGCTGAGCAGCACTTCGCATGCGCTGTTGTACTCAAGGCAATGTGAGTAGCAGACCGCGTGGTGGACAGGGTTACTACTAGTGATTCTGCTCTCCATCCCGCACCACTACGATGCCGAATGGGTACGACTCGCGACAACAATACGGCATGGACCAACATTCGACAGAAGCTGCATGTATCTGATACAACGCTGCTACACAAGCACGACTATGACACGACTGCCATACCACCAACACTTCGTGATCTTCACACGTGGACCAGATGCGGGTAACAGCATGCACAAATCGGACAACATAGCCACTCATCTGCACGTTACAGCACACTGTTCCAACCATTCACATCTCCAACTCCGACTTGCATCTGCCCGTCCTGGAGTTTGCCTATAAGTATGCTCCTGACGCCGCTACTGGATAGACGCTGTACTTCGTCTGTTACGGACGCCACCCGATCACATGACAACAGCTAACCATACCAGCCACAGTCCAACTGGCTTCCGATTTCATCACCATCGTCCACCATCTTGTACATCGACCACACAAAAGCACCTCTTGGACATCCAACATCAGCACACGCACTTGGCAACTCATCACTACCCTTCTCGAGACCATAATCTCGACATCTGCCATCTTCCATCCACGTTTCAACTTTGCTTCTGCGTGTCCATCCTCGTTGAAGCAAAGGCCACTTCAGTCAACTTCCGCTTCCGCCTACCAGCCACTTGGAAGTTCCATTACAGCTTCCATACCAGCTTCTTAAACCCTATCAAGACCAAACACGCTCTACACCGAATGCCAACCACTGTCGTCGCCCGTGTTCATCCACACCATGGGACAACTACGTGCTCGGACACCGTCGTCGTCAGAATGGCACTCTGGAGCTTCTTCTTTGGTGGAAGGGTTCTGATCCTTCTGAGGCTGCGTCTCTGAATTCGACATGGGTAACGCCCGTCGTCCTCTTCGCGACTACCTTGTCAAGCAGGGTGTTACGTCTACCACCCAGCTTTGAGGGGGGGAAGTGTGAGAGTACGATACCGTTACACCAATTTCCCCTTTCCATATTTCATTTCTATTTCATTCCTCTTTCACTCCTGATTCATTTGGTCTTTATCTCATCTCATTTGGTTTCCTATTCCTCATTTTCCATTATCCTTGGGTTTATCCTATTATTATGATTATATCACCGACCAGGCTCGGGATGTACTGGCGCGCTCTATCTAGCGTAATCCTGCCGTAATCCCTTAAAGCCAATAGCCTCGCGTGGCTATACGCATGGTGATTCTATTTCTAGAAGGGTCTATTCCCTTTGGATAGGATAAACCTGGTTACCTGATGTAATCTGGAAGTATAAAAGCACCTTGTACTGATTGATAGTGCAACATTGAGCAAACCTTTCCTCGGGACATTCGATCCTGTGACAGTAAGCAACAGCGAGCTGCCCAACTCGTGGTCTTCCTTTGCGTGTAGGGACTCCGCAACAGGCCTCTCGATAACCTAGGGGTCACCTTGCAGAATCCGAGTTTGCCCAGGATCCAACTCGTCCAGGTTGGGTATCCCTAAAAATTTGGATTGTTTTTGCAGGCCAAAGTTTTGACTAGCTCGGAATGTTCCACTCCTGACAATAACAGGGGGAGACATTTTTCTAGGGGTGCGAACGTTTACATTATATTTTACAAGGTGGGTCCATCCCTTACTCGAAAATTGGTTGTGAGATCATTTTGGCCTGCTTGTTCATGGACGGGTATCGATATTTCGAGTGGGACAAAAGCAGGGCTAGGTAAGAATTTCACCCCTTTTTCCTCAAAAAAGCAGTGTAATTACCGTGACTTCCAGAGGCTTGCTCCGCAATTGTCTATTTCTCATGCAAAGCACCAACCAGCCCCTGCACACCACCCAGCTCATCGTCACCCCTTCAGCCGAAGGCAGGAGGGCTAGCTCTTAGTCATGCAACTTGGTTGGTGCTCGTGACTCTGCTTGCGAGCATGGTTCCCTTATGTGATTAGATTGATCGCTGGCATGCATCCCTTCAATAAAATGCAATGCATAGTATGTATTTTTTTTAAGTGTTCACACTTTCAGAATTGTGTATTGTGAATGCGAAGCTGCTTGTAACTCAATCTTTGGCCTCGTCGAAGCTTGCTCCAACTATAGAATGGGGTTGGAGTTCATTCTTCCTCCACCCACGTTTTTCATTTTTCCCTGCTCAAGTTCAATTGAGTTCCCATCCCGCCTTTTTCGCTCCGCCACTCTGGGGAAGTTGAAAACTCTCCCTCGCGGGGAAGCACCCTCCCAGCTTCTTGCCGATATCCTTACGCATATTCAGGAAGTCATGGCCCCTCCTAGCACCTCGGCCAATCGTGCTGAAAATCCGTCCGTCGATACTCTGAATATTTCGGAACCCGAGAAAAACGCCCGCGAAATGGCGGGTGATCGCGGCAACAAGCGTTGGGCAAAGGGCGACCTCGCCCCTTCTGCCCTCGACATGTTGCTGCGCAGTGGCGAGGTCAACCAAGTTGACCTTGCTGAGCCATGCACCAGCGAGCAGCAAGCAACGCAAGTGGCGGATGGCGCGTCACCTGCAGACGCCAGCGCGCAGAAGGCGCCGAACGGCAGGGCGGACCCCTCGCGTCAGAACAAGCGAGGCTGCGGGGCGGCCTCGTCCGGGGCGCCTACACCCGCTGCCCCTTCTTTGACCAACGAGCAAGTGGCGGCACTGCTGGCGTTGTTACAGCAAAACACGCCCGTGGTTACAGCAGCTGCGACTACCATTTCTGCCTCGACTAAAATTGAAGATGCAAAAAAGGAGTCGCCGCGTCACGCTCGTCCTTCCAAGATCACCCACGCCGAGAAGGAGCTCGCCGCTACCACGCAAAACAATGCCAAGGAAGACAATGACTCCAACAACTAGGCCGGTGAGGCTCATACGCACACTAATTTTTTCGCACCCACCGAGCACCTCCCACCTCTTCCTTCCTCAAACCCCACCATCCCAGCATCATCCTTCGACAACGCCGGGGTACGCGAGCAAGCCAAGTTCCTGGAAGACCTGCAAGCGTACCTGAAGCACGCGGAGCACAAGGTGCACCACGCTGACACATCGAGCTCGCTCGAATACTTCGATGCGGCGTACGCGCTCATCGCCAAGCGCTTTGAGCTCCTCCATGTCGCCGACGCCTCCGACTTCAAGGCGGCACACCGCTTCAAGCTCTACCAAGAGAAGAGTGTCCTCACCTCACGCCCCTTTAAGCAAGCAGTTACAAGCCTTGCGGCAATGAAACGCGCGCAAGGCTCCTATGGCTTTAGCCATCCCGTTGGAGGCCGCGGCCCTGTGGGCATTGGAGGAAAGGTCGGCCCTCCACCGAGCGGTGCCCAGAGGGGCTTCTGAGGCACTTGCTTTTGCTGGGGCCAGCCGGGCCACACGGCAAACAAGTGCTCTGGAAATGGGAGCGGGTCACAAGGGCCCGCACCCGTTGTGTGAACAGTAAATGAGGATTTTATGTTATTATTTTGTGGACCTCAGAGTAGGTGCCACTGCACCATGGGGTGCTTAGGGCCGCTGGCCATTCCCTCGGTGGGAATTAGAATGAAAAGACCGCTGGCCAAACCCGATAGAGGGTATGAGTATAGGCCATGGGCCAAGCCCCAAGGGGGGAGAAAGCATTTTTTTATCCTACCTCGGTAGTGGCACCCTTGGTGGTGCCGGTTCTTTTCGTTTCATCATCTTTTTGAAAGATCGAATCCCTGTTGGGTAGTGGCCAAGGCTTGAGGCCTAAGACTCGAAGCTCATGGGCCAAGCATTTCAGTTCTTGTTGATCTCTTTTTTTAGAATATTTTTGAGAACCCCAATCTGAAAAAAGGCCTCACAAGGTCTTGGGACCACACAAGGCAGCTCCGTTTTTGGAGCATCGGAACCTATCATAGCTGCCCTAGCTACTCCAAGCCTAACCTAGAAGTAGGCACGACCAATAATGGGTGCGGCCGCATCAAGGCGCATGAAACCAAGCACTTTGTTGGGCCTAAAATGTCTAGCGCGAGGTACATAACTAGCCTTAGCTTCCGTCCCATCACATGCTCTTTGACTAGCCATTGGAGGGACTTGGCTTACTGGAACATGCGATGCTTCACAAGAGAAAGATGGTGCAAGCGAGAGAGAGAGAGAGAGAGAGAGAGAGAGAGAGAGAGAGAGAGAGAGAGAGAGAGAGAGAGAGAGAGAGAGAGAGATAGAGAGAGAGAGAGAGAGAGAGGGACAGAGAGAGAGAGATAGAGTGAGAGAGAGAGAGAGAGAGCGAGAGAGAGAGAGAGAGAAAGAAATAGAGAGAGAGAGAGAGACAAAGAGAGAGAGTGAGAGAGAGAGAGAGAGAGTGAGAGAGAGAGAGAGCGAGAGAGAGAGAGAGAAAGAAATAGAGAGAGAGAGAGAGAGAGAGAGAGAGAGAGAGAGAGAGAGAGAGAGAGAGAGAGAGAGAGAGAGAGAGAGAGAGAGAGAGCCCGAACGTGAGAAAGCAACATCGAAAGTGCGTGCGCAGTGGCGCAGCATGTGACCGGCTGCTGGGCCAGATACACATTGCCCTAGTCCCTTACATTCATATCGTATCAAGCACCGGCCTTCATGGACACATCCATGGCGTTTTTTTTTTTTTTTTTTTTTTTTTTTTTTTTTTTTTTTTTTTTTGTATGCTCACGATCACGTTTGGTGGACGTCGCGCTCACTCTGCCAAGCATTTACAAACCTTATCCCATTTTTTTGTTGGATGCATAACCTTACGGGGCCTCGTGATCCCTTTGAATACTCAGTGACGGACCCAACTATGCTCGGGCGCCTGCGAGACGCACTACCCTGGTAGCGTTCGTGGTACCCTAGTAGCTTGATCATATCAGTCATTGACAGAGGCTACTGGATGCCTTGGAAACAAGGGCCCCCACAACCTTTTCGGAGCACCAATCATGCAAGGGCCCAGATCATGAGGCATTTATGACGTCCGACATCGCGGATCTCCTCCAAAGCGACGTCGCAGTAAAGGTGCCAGAAACAACGCTCATATGCGTCAGCCCTCTCAAAGTAGTAGAACAGCGCGACAAATTTCGCCTCATCCTCGATCTGCTCAAGGTCAACCAGGAGCTGCAAATTCCCAAATTCAAGTACGAGGGACTCAATCGCGTCGCCGAGTTGGCGCGTGCCGGCGATTGGATGTTTTCAATCGACCTGAAGTCTGGCTATCACCACGTCGACATTCACCCGTCGTGTTGGAAGTTCCTGGGTTTCCAATTTGGTGGGCACTCATACTGCTTCCGCTCCCTTCCGTTCGGACTGGCTACAGCACCATTCATCTTCACGCAGTTGATCAAGCAGCTTGCGCGCCGCTGGAGAACAACAGAAGTGCGTGTCATACCGTATGTGGACAATATCCTCTTCCTTTGTCATTCGGAAGCCGACGCCCAAGAAACTTGCAACCACATTATAGGCGATCTTCGCAATGCGGGCCTTCGCAACACCAAGAAATCCCACCTTCAACCAACCCAGTGCTTGCGTTTCCTGGGCTTGGAACTCAATACCGAAGTCGACCACTTCTCTGTGGGTCCAGAACGGCGTGGCACACTGCAGGCTACTATCCAGTCGCTCCTGGAAGCCGAATGCAGCCAGTCCAAGGTCCCCGTCCGGCACATGACGGGGGTTACAAGCATGCTTGCTTCAATGGCTCTTGCACTCGGGGCCACTGCTAGGGCATTCAGCCACGCCTCGAGTTGGAGATCTGGTCAAACCAAGTTTGACCACTTCAACGGTGCCCCATTTCATGTGCGCTGTAGCTACGATACTGTAATTCACGTCGATGCGAGCAGCCATAACTGGGGGCTACTCTCAACATGTTCTCTAGCAACCTTTGTGAAGCCAGCATGAACATGCCCCCCGCTTTGCGACACACGTCCAGTACCCGTCAAGAGATTGAAGGGCTTCTATGGGCACTGCATACATACAGCAACCTACTCCGAAACAAGCATGTGCTCGTGCGCGTGGATAATCAGGGAGTTTTCTTCATTTTGAAGAAGGGTGGCTCATACAGCCCCGATCTCACCATCGCTTACAAGGAGATCATTCGCACATGTACTACCCACCGAGTCTGCCTTATGATGTAGTGGATCCCTCGCGAACTC